>CAUYRT010066488.1:0-89166 GCA_963574885.1 Lepilemur ruficaudatus
CCGGGCATGGTGGTGCATGCCTGTAGTCCCAGCTACTCGGGAGGCTGAGGCAGGAGGATCATTTGAGCCCAGGAGTTTGAGGTTGCTGTGAGCTAGGCTGACGCCATGGCACTCTACAGCCCGGGCAACAGAGTGAGACTCCGTCTCAAAAAAAACAAAAAAACAAAAAAACAAAAAAACAAAAACCCTGCCTTGTACGTGCTCAAGAGGATCACGTCACAAAGGGTTTTATAATCTGATAAAGATGATGACTAACAGAGGATTTTGTCAAGGTTTCTGCTTTTTAATTCTAGGTTTTTTAAAATTTAGGTTCACTATTCCGCGACTGCTGGCTATTATTTGAATGGGAGTGTGGGAGAAAGTGAACTGGTTCTTGGAGACCGCAGGAGTGAACAACGTCACCCAAGCCAACTGTTTTCTAACATTTAAAGAATCAGCACAGAAGATGAAGATCCTTAAATCCAGGGAAGTCGTGCCTTGAGGGCTGCAAGAAAGCGTGAGCAGGGAGTTATGCTTCCAACGGGGCTATGAGGGGGAGGATTCCCCCAGGTGAGAAAGGCTTAGGGGGTGTCTACCTGCCCCTCCGCTGAGTGAGCAAGAGGCAACTCTCATTTCTCAGAAAGTATCTCCAGGACAATTTCTTAACAGGGCCCCATGCAGGACCTTCTGGGCTAAGCCCCAGGAAACAGAGCTCAGGAGATGGTGTCTTTTATACGTCCGCACTCGCAAGCACCTGCCATGCAGGGTGCTCCCACTAACTGAACCGCGTGCCGCGGGGGTACTCACGGGAGGGCCAGGGAACCCGTCAGAGCCGTAGGGTCCCTGTGGGCCTGTGTCACCCCTGGTTCCGTTGCAGCCGTCATAGCCGGGCCTTCCTCTGGGGCCTCCTTGCCCCGGATGTCCCTGAGAAAGAGAGCAGTAAGTACACCTTCGCCCACAGGTGTCTAGTTTCCACGCAGCTGTGTGAGGAGCCAGTTTTAAATACTCTCATAAGCAGTGTTCCTGGCATGAATCCAAGGAAAAGATAACTAAAAAATTGACAAATGGATGAATGAAAGATGAAAGAAGTGGAGACAGAGTGATAGTTCTAAACAAGGAGTGGCTTTCAAGGTCAAGTTCTGTTTCACACGGGCTTTGGTAAGAAGTAACTGTCTTGTGAGCTCCTCTGCCTTGCTCCGTTGGGTTACTGTCTTTTAGTAGGAACCGATGAGGGTAGATTTGAAAGATTCTAGAAGTGGCTAGCTCCTTCTCAGGGAGGACATGGACATCTTTATCAGTTGTCCTCAAGTGAATTTTAGATGGTGAGTTTCACAGACCCACATTCTAAATGGAGAAGGTATTCATACCTACAATGGTATGAATTTATCAATGGCCTAGCCATGTTTAAAATAACTGATTTCCTCTTATTTTACTATCTTGGGGAACACTACTTTTTAGATTTTAAACACGAGCATAAAGCATGTCAGGTGCTGTGAGATGTCTGGGAGCAGGCGGAGGCAAAAAGATCAAATGTCTGTTGAACAACTAGGGAGGGTCGGGCTAAATCTGGGGACACTTTGCTGCATTAATCTGGCTCCAGGACACACAGAGGAGCTGGGCTAAGAATCTATAATTTATGCACAACGTAACTATAGCCTACTTTGCTATTTCCTTAAACAATAGATATTTAGATATGGGCTTTATTATGCAATTTTTTTTAAACTTTGGTTTTCTTGATCATACGACATATTTTCAGTCATTTTTAGGCCATTAAGATGTCTATTAGATTTACTTTGAGGAATTAAGAAAATGTCAAGATAAACAAACAAATCATACATACAGGGCCCTGTAATCTGGGTGATAATAAGAAATACAACGAGAAAAGTAGAGTTTTTCTTTTATTTTCACATCTCTTTACTTTGGATGTTCAAAGTCATTGCTTTGAAGTGGTGCCGTCAGACAAGAGATCAGATGGACTTTTGAAACTCTCTGGTGGTCTGAGAAATCCCCATTGCATGCACAACTTCTCAATCTGTTAGCAGAGCCAGCTCTCTGACAGCCTTCAAAATGAAGACACAGGGGTCTTTTAAAGCTGGTCCTTCAAATTTAGCTTGAGAAAACAGCTCTCTGCATGGTCTGCTCAAGGTCTTTAGTATGCGACGAGGCTTCTGCTCAAAATGTGCCATTGAGTTCTTCATTCTTCTCCTGGGTTACGTGCCTGTGGTTGTTCTTTCTTCCTCACTTAGAACTGATATAAGTTGCTTGAAATTGCATGCCAATCTGATCTTACTTTGTGCTTCAAACAAAAATTTCAATTACATTGAGCTAAACGTCCGTCTCTCATTGCTCAGCATCTAATTAGATACCTTTCTCTATGACACAACTCTAAGATTTTACTGCACATTACACCTAAAATTACCCAGGTCTCTCAAACTCTGCATTCATTAACTGATTAGTTATGACAGGTGACATTTAGGTTAACTTAATTTGTAGGACTGGAGTTTTGTGGTTCAAGAGACTGTCTGTGTTTGAGCAGCACCAAGATTCTGTAGAAAAGGATCCTTCTCTGCTCACCACAATCACTGCCCCACACAATTACTTTCTTCCTAATTTGTGAGACATCTGATTCTGATATTAAATGAATATAAAGTGGAAAATGAACGAAAATATGGTACAGCCAAGTTACAATTTTTTCTCCATAATGTCACTCCATTGTAAGTCAGATTTCAGCTTCCTAAAGGTAAAACCAATGGACAGTCTAAAGAGTTAAAAAAAGTACTTAAAAATAGGTGGTTTAGTTTTAGGCCATTAGTAGGGAAATACGTTTATAATTTGTTTAACCTTTGAAATATGCAGATTCTTCAACTCTGCCCATTTCTCAAGATTCTGACTAATGTCAAGTTATTTCTTTGCTTGTTCAGAGCCGTGTGGTGCTCCTGAGTGTCTGTTCGAGCCCACCCTTCAGGTGGCACTTAAGATCACCGGTCACGTAGGTCTCGTGTCTTGGTGAACATAACTGCCTTTCTTTTGCTGTGACCGCTTCCTTCTACTGCTACAAAGGCCTTCTGGAACACGGAGCTAAAGCTGTGTGGAAAATGCCTGAGTTCTCTGTGACTTCTCTCCCCGCTCCTGCTGTCTCTCAGCCTGCAAGGCAGCAACCCTGCTCACGCAGCCTGGGAACGGGGCCCGCCTCCCCTCGCGTGTGCGTGTGCATATACCGGGCTGGAGAAGATGTCCAAGCAGGATAAGGGCACAGACATCTGTGTATATGTGTGAGGTTTATGAAGCAGATGTCTTAGAATGACAGCGGTAGCCGGATGCGGGGAGGGTCAGAACATGTGATAAACACATTCATCCCCAGGCTAGCCTGGCCAGGAAGCCAACCCTGGGAAATCTGCTCATGGATCCCTGTGAAGAAGGCTGTGAGTCAGGCTGTTTTGTTTATTTTTTTTTATGCCACAAGAAGTAAAGTAAACTAGGTTATAAAAACACATTTTATTGCATTTTGGGATTTTTCTCATGAGCAAACCATGCCTTTTCTTTTTCTCATTTTGTGTGTGGCTACTATAAAGAATTTGAGAAGCTGCACAAATGCTCAGTGGGGCTTCACTCTGCCCCTGTTCTTGGCGGGACTACTTTATATTCAGGACATTCTGTAGTTCAAACGAAATGTCAAGACTGGCTCTTTACTGAGCATATCTGAATGACGCTTGAGCTTTTTGTTACAAAACAATGTTCAGTTTTAGCAAAGTAGCCTCGATGCGGAAGCCAAGTCTATAAGCACGTTTACGAGGGAAACAATTTGTTCAACGTTTGACTGGATTCCAGGGGGAGCATTTATGCACATATAATAGCCCCCACACGTTTGATGTTATAAACAAAAAAGGAGGTCTCCTTCAAAATGTTTCTTTAAGTCATTAATGTATTGCTTAGAATGCACGCAATGCTTTAAAATTCTCATCTGCCAAAAAACTTACGGGAATTCCATCAGCACCAGGGAATCCAGAAACGCCTCTTGCTCCCTGCGAAGAAAGCGAAGAAACTTAATGAAGGCCAAACGTCCGCCACCCTGCACGGAGCCCGAGGGCTATCACAGCGATCCGTACCACGTCTCCTTTTGGTCCCGTTACTCCAGGAGCTCCTCTTTCACCTTTGTCACCCTTGCGGCCCTGCAGTCCTGGGAATCCTTGCAACCCTGGTGGCCCGTTGTAGCCCTGGGGGCCCACTGGCCCAGGCTGACCCTGTGGGAACAGCACAGGTTCAACTTCCATAATTAATAACAATAAATACTCATTTCAGTTACGGTTACTTTCGAAACTACATGCTTTATTCTCAAAGAGGTATAATCTTCAGAGAACATCACAGGTAAACACGCTACCATCTGCTGCCACGATAGCTGTTAAAGACAGTCATCTCTTGCTAAGGAAAGAAGTCATCATAGAGTTGCAGAGGAAAAAATAATAAATGTGAAAAAAATTATCCTAAATTATTAAACTGATGTTACTGTGGAATGATAATATTGGGTTGGGTTTCTTTTTAAGTCTTTTCAGTATAAACAAAAGTTCCAAACAAATTTCTACAATTTTATCTGTTTTTCTCAATATAATGCATACGACAGGTATGGAAATATATATTGCATCCAGATATCAAAATGACTCCCAGATGTTTAAGTGATTAGGTAATCTCTCCTTTTGTCCACACACAGAAAAAAAGCAAAGGGTTTCTGAAATACATAAAAACGTATGTCCACACTCGTTAGAATGGCTACTGTTATTTTTTAAAACCCCAAGTTGAAAGCGTTGGTGAGGGTGTGGAGAAACCAGAGCCCTGTGTGTTGACGGTGGGGACATAAAATGGTGCAGCCACTGCGGAAACAGCAGGATGGTGCCTCAGAAGATTAAAAAGGGAACTGCCCTGGTATCCAGCAATTCCACTGTGGGTATACACCCCAAACAACTGCAAGGAAGGATTCAAGCAGATATTTGTAGCCCCATGTGCATAGCAGCATTATTCAAGGTCGCCAAAGCGTGTAAACAACCCAAATGTCCGCCAGTGGATGAGCGCATAAACAGAACGTGGCGCAACCACACATGAAATATCGTCCAGCCACCTGCCACAACACGGATGAACCTTGTGGACCTCGCGCCGACTGAAAGAAGCCAATCACAGGAGGACGGGTCTTGTGTGGTTCCGCTTAGACTAGGTACGCAGAATAGTCAAATCCACAGAGGCAGACGTAGAATGGAGGTTGCCGGGGGCTGGGGAGGGGAAATGGGGAGACAGAGTTTCAGTCTGGGAAGACGGGAAAGCTCTGGGCACTGATGGTGGTGATGGCTGTGCAACAGGGTGAATGTACTCAAGGTCACCTAACTATACACTGACAATGGGTAACATGCTAAATTTTGTCACATATGTTTTAATCATAATAAAAAAATTAAAAAATAAAAATAATTTTTAAAATAAAAATACATTTAAAATAAATTTATTACAATAACAATTTTTAAAGAATGAACGAAGGAGGGGTGGAGGTTCTCTGTCCCCTAATGGAACTAATTCTTGTATAATATTACAGTTATATGCTGATCATTCACAGCTTAGCCTAAATGAAAAAATATATGTCTTGATCCCTCTCCAGGTAAACGAGTCTGTTTATGCAAACAGAGCATTTACCCGCCAAGAGCCATTTGCTTTGACGTTTCAAATTCCTATCTTGCCCTGTGATCCGAGGGACCTGAGCCATTTTTCTAGTGTCTTGCCCCATTGCCCACAGGCAACCTTTCCCATAGAAACTGCCCAGCTGAGAAGCGTGTGCCTTTGCAGACCGTTCGTAATGTCCCAGCGGGCCACGCGGCTGAGGTGCAGTATGACCTCACAGAGGCATCTGCGTGGAGGGGCGTGGGGAGCTCTCACTTCTGAATTCCATTACCATGCCTACCTGCCAGTCCCTGAGGAGTTAGAAGCCAGGTGCTGGGGGAAGTGGTGAGCTGATTCTCTGACATGGAAGATATTCACGCAGGTTAAGGTTGTGGTTGGTGGATGCGATTAAGACAACTTAGCCCAAAGCTTGGGAACCCTGCCCCCTCAAACCAAGGCGAGTTGGGAAAGCTCCCCTGGGCCCAAATCTGGGCCAAAGTCTGAATGTTAGGGACAGTGAGTTCTTCTCTCTCCAAGTTTTCCAGAAGAGTTCAGTCACTGCCTCAGTCAGCAAATACTCAACTGGGGTAGCCTGATCTTGAGCATTGTAAGCAGTGGCGAAGCCCATGAATCTCAACTCTCTTTGGAGAACATTATAAAGGTGAGTTTATGGCCACCGTGTTTCTTCCCAGTTGAGAACTGTGGCGGTGGATAGACAGCCCAGGCCTTGGACACATGATATCCCAGGCTCTTTCTATCTTTAATGCTCAGTGGTTTTATCGAGCTACAGTTGTTGGGAGTTTGGGAACAAAACATGCTTTGATTCTGATTTTTATGGATCTTTCCCAGTTGTGCTCAGTTTTGCTTTGTTTGTGGCTACGCTAGAACATAAGCATCTTATGGTAACATACCATGCCATAAAGCCTCAAATTCCCCTAATCAGTTTGGGACTTGCAGCTTGTTAGTGTTTACATTGAACATCTTTAGGGGATAAAATGTTCCTCAATAGTACTGTCATTTTTATTGTCCATAAACTACATGTCTATTCAGTGGGATTATTTTATAGAGCCAACTAAAAGGGAACACGTACTGCTAACCAAAAATGGAATATGTGTGTCTTAATGATGAAAAGCCACATTCTTGTCTTGCATTCATTAACCTTTCCTCAATTCCCTTTGATGGGGGAAAGTGACTAACCCCATCATGTACTAATTTTCCTTCCATTGTCAGTAAATTTATTTCTAACCTTTATTTCCTGGATGGGAAGTCTGACTTTTGGCATAAAACTCTAGCCTTTCCTTTTCTGAAGCATGATGTCACACTTCTTTTTACTGAGGTGAAGTCCACATAAAACCAACCATTTGAAAATGTACAATTCGATGGCTTTAGTGTGTTCACAGTGTTGTGCGACCGCCATGTCTTTCTAGTTCCAAAGCAATTTTATCACCCCTAAAGGAAATCCCGTACCCATTAGGCAAGCGCTCCTTGTTCTCCCAGCTTCTGGCAACCCCCCGTCTGCTTCTGTCTCTATGGAGCTCCCTGTTCTGGATATGTACATACACGGAACCATATGATATGTGACTTTGTGTGTGTGGCTCCTTTCACTGAACATAACGTTTTTGAGGTTCATCCACCTTGCAGCATGTACCATACCTCATTCACTTTTATGGCTGAGTAACATTCCATTGTGGGGACAGGTTACGATTTGTCCTTTCATCCATTCTGGGGCATTCCAACCTTTTGGCTACCGTGAATAGTGCCGCTATGAGGATGCATGTACGAGTATACGCTTGAGTCCCTGTTTCGGATTATTTGGGGTGTATTCCCAGGAATGGAATTGCTGGATCCTATGGCAATTCTATGCTTAAGACTGTATTGGCAAATGGTCTTCCGCAGTGGCTGCACTGTGTCACATTCCCACCAGCAATGCAGGAGGGTTCCAATTCCTCTACATCTTGGCCAGTGCTCATGATTTTGCATTTTTTTTTTGGCTATTGCCATCCTAGAGGCTGTCAAGATGAACATTCCATCCTGAGCTTTTGATGGGATGGAACACTCCCCAAGATTCAATCTGGCTTCCGTGCTGAGGAAGCACCAGGAGTCTGGGGACCATGTGAGGTAGCCCTGGTCCTCCAGGATGGAGCCTCTGCTTTTGCCCAAATATAAACCCTCGCATTGCTGGCTGCACACACGTTTACGTCAAGGCCCAAGGATGCCGCCAGTAATGCAGCTTTGGTCACCAGGGCTGGAGGTTTCCCGAGGATATCCTGCCTGTCAGGGAAGTCTGTTGCATCTATAAAGGGCAGTGGGAGGATCAGGTAGATGCAAAAGGTTTTCCTTTGTGCTAATCATTATCAGCATCAGCGTCCAGCCTCTTCCTTTCCTTTCGTAATCAGTGACCTTCAACATGAAAATTACCCCAGAAAGAGTGAGAGTCTGGTTTTAAAGGTCTTTGCATAAATCTCAAAAGCTTCTGAATTTTGAAAGCACCCAAAATTACTCCAATATCCTTGATGAAAGTATTTCTCACAAGCCAGCAGACATTGTGGGAAGGAGCTGTTAGACCAAGTACCCTGTCCCCCCATCCCCAGACTCCCACAACACACAGTGCAATTAGTATGGATGTACTTCCTAGAAACAGGATCATGTTAAGTGTCATTTGATTGTGTATCTGTTGGGACAAAGTGCTATTACAAATGTTAAAAATGATTTACCTCATTTTTGTCCCCATGTCCCCAACTTTGTGAAGTGACATGAACTCTGTGGGGAGGACAGACTATTGGGGCCCAGGGAGGACCAGCACTAGGGGCTGCTGCACACACACAGCTCCGGGGAGCTGGCCGACTCCTCTGTGCTCTCGATACCCATGACAAGGTCTGCACCAGCATCACCTGGGAGCCTGTTAGGAATGCAGAGTCTCAGGCCCGGCCCTAGAATACCTGCATCTGCATTTAACCTGGTCCCCAGGAAAAGATTCCTCTGTACGTTACAGTGCGAGAATCACTGTGCCATAACACCCTAACCCCCTTCCTGGTGTTCTTAAGGGAGCAGGTAGGTATATGTTAAAAAGAAACATCTCTTAAGCATGAGGGTTGGAGATCAGAAGAAAGGTTTGGCTTACTGAGTCAGGCAGAGGAAAACAGAGTATTTATGTTGGTTAAGTATAGAATACATTTGATCATCATTAGGATGGAGGGTTGCACATTGCCTTTCCCTCTTTGAAATCACTGCTGGCGTCTGTGTGGGACACCCGAGGTCTGTTTTGGAAGCTGTAGTCTGAAAAGGCAGATAGAATGAGTCCAGACTTGAGTCCACATTGCTGGAATACCACAACTGTGGCGAGAGTGTGCTTATCCAGTCCCGACACACTAAGCTTTCCCAAATCGGGGAATTTCACTTCTGAGAAAAGGGGCAAAATACAATCAGATATGGGCACATGTGGAATAGTTACAGCTTCAGGCTTTCAAACAAGTGTAGAAAGATTGATGATTAATCAGCGCCTCAAGGAGTTTGCCTCACATTCATCCAACCCTGAGGTGGTGCCTGTTTCCATTCATAGCTTATTAACCTGAAAATATTCCTCGGGTACGGGAGTAAAAAGAGTTTCATTTATCAGAGAAGGACAAAAAAATGTTTCCAGGGATAAAACCTGCTTCACTGCACATCAGGATTTTTAATCTACAGTACAGTACTTTCCTGGTAGAATAAGAATGAGCCTTTCATGACTTACTGGCCGACATCTGAATAGTAGGAAATCCCTTCTGCCTAAGCTGACTCTTCCTGTCTCACCTTTTATGGGCACCGGTGCCCACCAGACACCCATATCCTCCCTGTTCCCCAGGGCGGACCTTCCCTCCCTTCCGTAACATGTTCCAGACGTTCATGGCCAAAGGCGGCAGCTCTTGGTGATCCTTGGGGAATTCCAACCTAAGTCCCAGTTAATTTCTATGAGTTCTTGGCCACATATTTCAAAATGTGTAAAAGTCCCAAAATTAAAAATATTTATTTTTCCTAAGGATGATCAGTTAGCACTTATGAGCAATTTCTAGATCACTCTGGCAGGATGTATTAGTAGGATATCCCAAGCTAACAATAATGTGAAGACTAGTATTTATACAGTATATTACGCATATAACTATCAGTAGCCTGTTCCATGTGACAAAGTCAGAGCTGATATTAAATCTGACATCTTCTATCTATACCTTCTTATTTAACATATAAAAAAACATTAGTCCCACCCATGGGCACTAGTCTACATTAAGGATTCCAGTTATAGGAGATTGAATTACATGGACTCTCAGAATTTCTACTCTCCAAAATGTTTTGACACAGATTGTAGTACTAGTGTCAATATAAAGTAAATTACATCCATGTGCAAAAAACAAACCTTCATCTTTACTTTGCTCCATATATAAGCATTTACTCAAAATGGGTGTAAATGTAAGAGCTAAAGCTATAAAACTTCTAGAAGAAAACAGGGGGAAATTCTTGTGACTTTGGATTAGGCAAAGATTTCTTAGATAAGGCACCAAGATCACAAGCCATAAGAAAAAAGTTGGCAAGACGAAAAAGTTTGATTGTCAAAATATACCATTAAAAGTAAAAAGGCAGGTCACAGACTGGGAGAAATATTTGCAAAACACATATCTATCTAGAACAGATAAAGAACCAACCCCAAACTCAATAGTAAGGAAATGAACAAGCCAAATGAAAAAAAAAATGGCAAAAGATTTGAACAAACACTTCACCCAAGAAGATAAACAGATGGAAAATACGCACAAGATGCTGAACATCACTGGTCATCTGGGACAAGCAAATAAAATCCACAGAAAGACGTAACTGCAACCCACTGAAATGGCTAATATACACAGAAGCCACTGGCCATGCCGGAGCTGGCGAGGATGCAGGGCGACTGGCATCCCATTCACTGCCAGCAGGAATGCAAGAGACTATGGCCACTGGCAGTTTGGCAGTTTCTTAAAAAGTTCAACACACACCCACGACAGGACCTAGCAATCCCAGTGGTAGGGACGTACCTAAGAGAAATGAAAACCGGTGTCTACCCCAAGACCTGTATGAGAATGTTCAGAGTGGTTTTATTAATTTAGCTAAAAGCTGGAACAGCATGGGTGCTCACCAGCTGATGAGTGGACAAACAGACTGAAGTCTGTCCCCACAGTGGAGGACTAGCCAGTGACAGAAAGGAACAAAGTAATAGTCGTGGGCAACAGTAAGGCAACAGCAAAGGCATTCCGCTACGTGAAAGAAGCCAGACACCAAAGGCTACACCCTGTCTGATCCTGTTTACATGACTTTCTAGAAAAGGCGACACTAAGGACACAGAACAGATCAGCGGCTGCTGGGGCCAGAGGAGGGGGGCAGGGACTGACTGCAGAGGGGCCCCAGAGAAATTCCGGGGAACGGAGCTGCCGTGTATCAGGATTTGGGTGGTTGGTGCATGGCTGTAAACACTTGTCAATATTCACTGAATTGTATGCAAGTTATGCCTCAATATATTTCACCTGAAAGCAAACAAATAAAAAGGGTGAGGGCTGGGTGATGGCCGAGATGAAGACAACGTGCCCTGAAGTTCACAGGCGCACTGGTCACGGAAAAGATCACGTCCTCTCCACGTGTTCCTACCGGTGAATTCACAAGAGAATATTTAGAAAAGGAAGAAGAGTGTTCATTTTTAAAATGACATTTGAAGAGAACATTTAGCCAGATGCTTTTTAAAGATGTCTGCCAGGGAAATGAATAATCTGAAGAAACCAAGACCTGGTTTTCCTTGTCTGGAATCTGGGCTGTGTGAGTACGATGCTGACAGAAATGGGAACGGCCCAGACTGCAGCCCACAGAGCAGAACAGAAAGTGGGTCAGGCCCAGATTAGATTCGGGAGTGACGGAGAAGCCCCGGGTCACCGGTTTCCACTATGCTTCATCTCCACAAAAAACCAAAAACCAGAGGCTGCCACTATAATTCTAACATGCTGTTATGTAGTTTTCTCTGAAAGGATTTGCCTGGGATAGACGCACATTTCAGAGACGCTATTACACAGTTCTACCTGAAATTACTTGACTTGGGCGGATTCCAATTTTAAAGCAGAGAAAAAAAAAAATGGGCAGTCTCTTCTATCCCTCACCCAAATGACCAGTAAGTCTGAAAACCTTTGCTCCTTGTTTTAAAAATAGGTGGTACATGGGCATCACACTCAATGGCTTTTAGCCCAGATTTTCTACAGTCTGGATGTGATTTTGCCTGGCACATGTTGGAAAAGTTGATTTTCTGGGAAGGCTTTCTATTACCTCTGTGCTTTTAGCAATAAATACATTTCATCTGCCTGGCTGTGAATTCCTGCAGAACCACTTGATTTCCCAAGTCTCCTGTCCTCTGTGAAGCTGGGCAGGCTGAGTGTGGCTGAGGTCAGCCTGAGCGCAGGCTGGGGCTGAGGGCAGGGGCAGAGTGCACTGGCCACTGGGCCTCAAATGAGTAGGACATGTTCTAATTTAGCGCCTGACGACACGCGATGCAATGAGGACGAACAGAGCACCACGGCCACACAGCCTGGATGTCGTCAAGAGTTAGCGGTTCGGGCGACTCCTGCCCACACTCACGTGATTAGAGAGTGACAATTAGAGTACGAGGCAGCCATTGAGGTTCCAGAGTCGTGAAACGCTGGTAATTAACAGTTATTATTTAATGCCTCAGCTGTTAATTCCCATGTGCCAACTGTTCGTGCCAGTATTTCACTGGTATTCTTAGGTCATCCTCATGCCCAAGAGCGTGGCATGACTCAGAGCAGAGACCGTGTGTTCTCACAGCTCCGTACTGCTGTCCTTACCCCTGGGGTGCTCTGCAGGTGGTGGGCGCCCACAGAAGGCGGTGAGAGGAAACGCCACCATGGCGTCCTCTCTGCCGATATTATTAATACCTCTGGGCTGCCAGTCTTTGAGAGTGACATTTCAGTATCTCTGGTATGGACCAGAGATGGCACCGAAGTTGTACCTATTTTGTATTTAGACTAAACAGCAGTCAGGTAGGTGAAAGGGAAATCTTCTTGAAGTCCGCATTATATTGAGCTGGTTAGGCTATGAAACACAACCCACCCATTGGCCAACTAAGAAGAAAGGTTACAAGCAAAGGTGGGTTTCTCTCTGGCTGTGATAAACTGCCTTTCCCCTCCTCCTTGCTATCTTTATTTGAAATGTTCCTGAATAAGACATGCTTTAAATAGAGCTCCAAATTCTCTGTCACTAGAAAATGCCTGATTACTGTCACTTTCCTCCTCCTCCCTCCCCTCCTTATCTGTTACTTTATTTTAATTTAGGTTTGCTACTCCTTTAAAAAAAGATTTTATTTTTAAATTTACATACAATGAAATTCACTTTTTTTGGTGTGTCATTCTGTGTGTTTCAACAAATGCAGAGTTGTATAACCACCACTGTAACCAAGACACAACGGCTCATCACCCCAAATCCCCCGAGCATCCCCTCTGTAGTCCCAAACCCCTTCCCCAAACCTCTGTGAATCCCTGATATTTCTCCATCCTCACAGTCTGCCCTTTCCGGATGGTCGCAGAGATGGAACCCTACAGTATGGGGTTTTGCATCTGGCTTCTCTCCCTTGGCACGATGCATCTGAGATTCACCCGGCCTGTTGTGTGCCAACAGTTTGCTCCTGTGTCTTGCTGCGTAGTTATTTACTGGATTCCACTACCCCAATCTGTTTATCCATTCGCATTGTTTCCTGTTGTGGGCGAATGTGAACTGAGCTACTATAAACATTCATGTATGGTTGTTTGTGTTGACACATATGTTTTTGTAAACGTCCAGGAATGGGATTACTGGGTCACATGGCAACCGTTCAGCTTTATTTAAAAAGCTGCAGAACTGTTCTGCAGACGGGCTGGACCGTTTTTACTGCTGCCGGCAACGCACGAGAGTCCCACGTCCTTGCAGGAACCTGAGGCCCTCAGCTTTGTTCTCTTAGCCGTTCTCTCAGTAATAGGCGTGTAGTGGGGAAACACGGTGGTTTGAACCTCATTCCTTTTTGTTCCCACAGATTTCTGCGTTTCTGTTGATCCTAGGTCCAGCTCGTTCCCATGTGTAACCTCACTGTCCCCAGCTCTGCACCATCCTTTTGTCATGAGGACCCGTGTGCCAGCCTCCCTGCGGGCACCGTGCACAACTCACACCATGCGTGTTTGCTCAGAGGACTGTGCAGTTCGCTCAGAGCCAGTGGGAGTGGGATTCTTGGGGTGCCTTTCCTCTTTTCCACAAATACAAACAACTCCCACAGTGTGAGTGTCCTTATAGGAAGAGGCCTGAGAGGAAGGGGAGCCGGCCCGGGCCAGACATCCAGACCTGACATTGAAAAAATAATTCCTTCCTTACAGAAACTAAAGAGAAACTCAGCTCCCAAGTTCTTACCTAGAGTATGGATTCATTTTATTTTGCATAAGAGAATATTCCCTTCTCATACATTGTGATACAAGAACAGCCTCTGTCTTCCTAATACACACACACAAACACACAACGCACACACGAGCCTCACTCCCTGGCAGAGTCTATAGGGAATAACAGCCATTTAAAATGAGACTAGTGCAATATCTCCTTAGAAATACAACGGAAGAAAAAAAAAAGTAAAAAAAAAATAATAAGAAATATTAAAAAATAAAAAAAAAATGAGACCTATGCAATGTCACTTTTCACATTCATCTCTACTCTTTGCCACTGATAACCTAGGACATTCGCAAAGGCTTTATCCAAGTTCAGATCTGGGCCTCAGAGAGCATGTGGGGAGCTGAGAGGGGTCGGGGGGCTCAGTAGTAGTAAGGCCCCCTCCCAACACCCTTTCCCCACCTCTGGGTCAGGTCCAAGTTTAACAGGAACCCCAGGCCATCACTCTAGGAGTGTCCCTGTCCCAGCCCTGGCCTTGGCTGCTGTCAATGCATTGCCTGGGGAGGTCCTGGACCCCAGGGACATAAAGGATGTGTAGGTTCTGGGTACAGTTTCCTGACACTACAACCAGATCAGCTGCTCCCCGCTTGCTTCTGTCCCTATAGTTCATGCAGGGCCACGAGGCTCTTGGAAGTAGGGACCACTCCTCATTTACGCTTCTGTCCCCACTGTTCCTCTCAACATCTGACGTACAGAACACGCTCCATGAGTCCATTGAGTGAATGAATTAAGGCATTGCTATTTACCCGACTCTGCCTGACTTCAAAATCATGTCCTTCCCACATGACATTTCCTATTTTTAGGTCATTTTCCTGACCATTATAACGGCTCCCTGACATCTGAAGCACTCCTGAAGCACAGCATCGGTGGGTGACACTGTGGAGACCTGTCCTACCTTGTCTGTCCCTCTTCAATGCCCTAAGTCACTTCCACGTGTCAGGAAACCTCTCATCCACAGCCTCAACTCTTGCCCCCTCCCTGCCAGCCCAGCGGAATTGCTGATTGTTGGTTCTGCCCCATGATCTGGCTTTATCTGTCCGTATTATCGCAGAGAACGTCCGCCAGGCCACGACATGGAGCCATAAAGAGGGAGGCTGCAGGCTCGTGGAAAGGAGGGCTGGTCCCACTGAACGTGCGCTCGGCGTCTCATTCGATAAACAAGGCACTGCCTTCCGGAACCAAGCTCTAGAAGGTGAGGCAAGGATTCTGGAATGCGAGTACCCCCCCTCCCACCCCCAGGAGACTGAGCTCTGCTAATGTTTGAACCAAGGGTTTCAGGGACAACCGTCTGTGAAAAGCCAAACATACTTAATCTAGGGGAGGTACCCTGACAGGTTGCAGAGAAAGGGGTGATTGTGCAAATGTGAGGCTGTGCAAAAGCTGTAAAATGAATATTTTTCATGTTTGCTGAATATCTCTGTTTGAAAATCAAATTTTAACTTTACACCAACAAAAGACACCTTCTTAGCACCCTTTGTACTCCTGGGTGTGAGGAACCTCGCAGGCTAGGAACAGTATGCAGTCCTGGTGACCAACACTAGGTGGCACTCCGTCGCGCGCTTCAGGAGCCAGAGACCCGCCCGCCTTTACTGGAGGTGCAGATTTGCAAGTGGCAGCACTGTCAAAGATTCGGACATTGTGCTGGGTTACAAGGATTCATCTCAGTGGGACAGAGGGCAGGTCCCTCATCTGTCGTGGGGAGCTAACCGCCCATGGGGAAAATTCTGATGAAAATTTTGACTGCAGAATTCCAATGATGTTTAAAGAGCATTTCAAATTCCATTTTTCTTTTTACAGGGTGGTTGAACTAACTCAATAATTAATGCATTTTATAATTAATGCCCTTCCTTTTGACTTGTTTAAAGGAAAGTGTCCTAAATGTGTGTATTGGTGGACCTGTTAGACCCAGACCTACTGCAGAGGTCCATGAGATAGTGGTTTCAAGTCACTAGATCCGATCCCCGTATGGGACTACCTGGTGACAGCAGCTAACATTTCTAGACTCCAGAGCATTTACTGTTTGGGGCAATTTCCAATAGTTCACCTATTTAATCCTAGAAAAACCTCTGTGAGGTAGGTACTGTTCCTAATCCATTTTACGGGTGAGTAAACTGAGGCTCAGAGAGCTGTGGGTCACACAGCTGGTCTGTAACAGGGCAGTTCATACCCAGCTTTTCCAAACAGCTCCACAGGGCATTGTCACTACATATAGGAACTTGCCTTGAGGAACACAAGTGACTAGACTCTGAATAAATCTCTTCTACTGATATTCCTAAAGCTGTAATTAAGACAAAGGCAGATGGACAAATTGTGTGCAAAAATGAATGATATATGCCTGGGGTTCATGGAAATCATACGAACCCAAGCCACCCACAGTCCTGCAGAGACATTTAAGAATGCTGCTTCTGTGCTGTAACCCACCGCTGCTCAATTTTGGCCATTTCACGGCTCATTAATCCCCCTCCCTGCTAGAAAGTGACCCAGGCAGAAAGAGAAGGTGAAACTCAAACGAGTAGATTGATTCTGTTACTGTTTAGCAACCCTGGTCAAAAGGTATGCAGAGAGGCCCTGGCCGCAGCCAACACACTGCTAAAACACTCTGGGGAACCACAGGCATATCGCATAACTTTCCTCTTCCCTTGACACGTCCGTTGTTGAGGAAAGGCTGTATTATGAAGGTTTTTCTAAAAGGCTGTGGAGGTTTTTGCATGGTAAAAAGATTGACTGGACAAGCATTTCCTGAAGCAAAGACTTTAGCTGGAACTTCTTGAGTATAAACTTGCAGATCCAGGGAAGCTGTTGAAAAATCAGGCGCACACCTTGGAAGAACAAGTTCCTCCAGAGAGCAGAGGCCATCGTGGCTGAGGAGATGGCTAGGCACGCTTCGGCGTGCTAACCTCCCTGAGGAGCTGGACCATGAAACGGCAGAGCCATGGACCCTGTCCCAGGAGGCAGACCTCCCCTGGAGGGTGTCCCCAAGAGTGGAGGAGAGCTCAGGAGTGCTGGGGAGCAGCGGGAGGAGAAAAGGCAGGACCTAGTGGCCACTTGGTTCGTGAACAAAATGAAAGGGTATGAAAGGGGCTTCTCATTTGATGTTGGGGAAGACATTAGGAAGACAGAGAGAGGTAGGGGAAACAATGAACAGATGCCGGATGGTAGCTTACGAATGGGACGGTCTCAGGAGGTGGCTAAGACAACAGCCCAGTGGCAGAGGTCTATAAATCAGACAGTGAGGGGAGCATCATGTTACTCAACCCTAGGAGTGTCCGAGAATGGAGAGATTATGGTGGCTTACTGATGACTGGAATTATATTTGTTTGGAGCTGGAAGACACCCTCAGGATGTCACTGTTAGATCGGGACTCGTAGTGCCACTGAACAGAAAGACTGAAACTCCGAGGCTGCAATCAACAAGAGGAGTTTATTGCCAACTAACTCGAGTTAGGGTCCGTGTCTTAGAGCGCCAACACGCAGTGGCCTCTTTTCTGGACAAAGGACCTCGGGCGGCGCGGGAAGGACGGTTTTATAGGGCCAGTTTAGGCAGCAAACAAAGAGCTGTCTATGTGTTGAATATGCATCTATTTAATACAGCGATTGGTTTTATAGCTACCTCCTTCTGCACTCTTTGCCAGCATTTTTTTTAGCATTTTATTTTATCTCATGTTATCCCGCAGTTTTTGTAAGCAAGCCATTATCATAGAAGCACAAGTGGGTGGTTAGCAAA
Source organism: Lepilemur ruficaudatus (assembly GCA_963574885.1). Lineage (NCBI taxonomy): Eukaryota > Metazoa > Chordata > Mammalia > Primates > Lepilemuridae > Lepilemur > Lepilemur ruficaudatus. Next base: position 17,797 of record CAUYRT010066488.1, read on the forward strand.
CAAGCGTTATAAAAATGCAAAAGTCTATTTCACAACTATGAGAGAGAGAGAGAGAGAGAGACAGCCCTGCAACAGACTTAGGTTTCATAAGCAGTTTTGGTTTCTTACATCACCACCACTTTAAGATACCTAAATGTATTTGACACATGAAATTATAAGCTTGGGAACAACTCCTGGAGAAAAACTCGGCTTTGAATACGACACTACAAGCCCTCCGTGGCCTGATTAGTTAGTGGCGGAGCAGCCGACATTCTAGTCCATTGATTTTCATGCTCTGTGTTGCCCTTGAAGCCTGATATTAGGAAGATTAAATGCAGATAGTAAAAGCCAGATCAAAATTCGGCCTCCTTATTTACATCGTTGAAAGTATCTAATATTTTGGAAATCGCCCCACTAAGAATTTTTGCCAAGATATTGTCCACAACAACACCGGGTGCGCTGATGACAGCTCTGGAGCTACTGGCCAGGCAGACCCCGCGATGGCACGGCACGGAGCCACAGGTGGTGTGTGAGCCGGGGGCTCTGCCCGCGCTGGGGTTACTGCTTTCTCCCCAGTTAACCACGGGCTGGGTGCTCCCTCGTGTCTGATACTGCGAGCAGCTATCTGGACGTCCCGGACTTCCTTCCTAAGACTCCCTGGTTTGCACTGAGTATTTGGACAGACACTGAACACACATCCGCGATTAAAAAAGAACAACAAACCACGAGAAATTGATCTTTTTTCAGTCTGGTGGAAAGATAATGGATGGCTCATTTGTCCAGACATAAAACCCGGGGTCCTGGGTGAGAGGAAACCAAATGACATTAACGTCCATTCCAGAGAAGTGACTCAGCTGCTGCCCTGTTCTCATGACATGGGGGGAAAACAACCTCCAGAACATTCGTTTTTCTTAATGGCATTTGTTAAAAGAAAAATAAATAGCAGTTTTCATCCACAAGACGGAAGGCAGCAACTGAATACAGCTGCACTTCCTCCTGACATGCTTCTCCTGCACGCAAGGTTCTGCAAGGTTTTAGAGCAGAGATGCGCGAGGCGCATTTGATGGACAGGGAGCGATTATGGGGAGGGTTAAAATGGAGAGCCAGAGAGGTTTGTCATCACCATGGTAATCAATTCTTGCTTTTCTTGGGGGTTAAATGTCCATATTGAGATTTATCCATCAGAGAGTAGGTGCTCAGCCTCTTAATGTGATGACTCCTGCAAAGTCTCACCATGGCATCCTTGTGAGGGTCTTGTGGGCATCTGCGTGGGCTGCCTTGGTCTTTGCCTGTGCTGTGCATTCAGGCAGGGGCAACCCGGGTGGGTCGGTGGGGGGCTGCAGTTTTCTCTCTGTGCCATGCCCGGCCTCATGAAAGGCCACACCCTGAAGCTCCACAACTCTCCTGACGTCACAGCTAAGTGTGGCTTTGTTACTTTTGGGAAGTGTCAATGACGCCACCCCCACTGTGAGGCCCTGCCAGCCTCGGGACCCCGCACAGTGCCTTCCTTTTGGAAGGGGCTCCTTTGCACATCTTTGACCTCCTCATCAGGCCCCCTTCCCTACTGCCTTCTGTTAAAAGATGGCTTTCTTTGGAGTTTCCCATAACTCTCTGCTCCTGTGAGCCCCGTAGGTGCGATCTCGCTCACTCTGGCTCGGACGGCACTTAGAGGCCGAAGAGTCCCAACTCCCCAGGGACGCCTCTGTCGAGAGGTCTACAGATACTCACCGTGTTTAAAATCAAACTCGTGGCCCCAGTTTCTCCCACCCTGCTCCCAGCAATAACCCAACAACAGCAACCACAGCCCCGTGCCCCTGTCCCTCGCGCCGCAGCAAGTCCACAGCTGGGCTCCAGACCCCATGATGGCGGCGCCGCGGCTGGGGCCTCTCTGCCCGCTGTGCTGTTCTGGCCTTTCTTCCCCATTCTTGGTGCCCCCTCCTAGCTGGCGGCCTCACCGTCACCTGCTCTGATTGTCGCAGTCACCCCGGGACGTGACTGTGCTCCCTCCCATCTCTCTGCAGTCTCCACGTGCCCTTCATCCAGATTCTGACACCCACGGTGCTCTCGTGCCACTTTCCAACTTAAAAATGAGTCCAAGCTGGAGACACAACACTCTGGGCCTCCTGCCACGGGTCTGTGTGTGGCACTCTAGTCTCATCTCTCATCCCTGGCAGCCTCCACTGGGGGCTGATCCCGCCTCAGTCCTCCCTGTCACTCTGCTCATGCCCTCCTTCTCGTTTCTCCTGCGTGCCATCACTCCTCCTCCCGATCCTTCAGTCTCTCAGGTGGGCAGGGAGCTTCCCCCAGCCCTTCCCCTGCAGGGCCAAGTCCTTTCCACACCTGCCTACCTGTCCTCGAAGCTGGTGTTGCACCTGGGCCAGAGAGGGTGTTCTGGAAGGGCTGGATTAATTGCAAATGAAACTAGACATCAATTATTAATGTTTGCAATGAATGCCGTCCTTCTCCATCCCAACCTGGTTTCCAGGACAGATTCCTAGCATCGTGGAGCACAGCCTCATAATCACTCTGCCTTCTTCTCCAGGGAGATTGTCAGGATGTGCCATCTGAACACCAGCAGCCCCTTGCAGGACATGCCCTGGCATCAGAAGACCCTGCTGGCCCTTGAAGGCTTAGAGAGAGCAATGGGAGCCTCGACCGTCATTTTCCCTTCAGCAAGCAAGATTTAATTAGGCAGTTTACTGGTCTGCAAGTGTTTGCTAATCATGAAAGGAATTAGGACCACTCCTGAGGGGACACACATACACACACACATTTCTTAAACTTAGAAGGTGTAAGGAAACAAAATATTATTAATAATATATGAACTCTATTAGAAGTTAACTTCTGGCAATGTAGTAGAGAAAGCATCTTGGCTTAAACCATCAAATAAACTGAACCACTAAAAAACCAAAAACTCACACCTAAATTTCTGACTAAATTATAGTACCTTAGAAGCTCACCCCCAGTATGTAGATTCTCCCTGGGGTGTGGTCCAGAATGCACCTGGGCTTTACTTACATTAGAGTTGGCTGTGCAAGAGTGAGCTGCCCTGTGCATGGAATCGTATGCAGTGTGCTCCTGTTAATTTACTGGCATGCTCCTGCTTATGCTGTAACTTCCCTATGCCCAGACAGCATGCAGATCCTCCAGACACACATGAGGACCACACCCTGCCCTACTTCTGCATGGATCAGGGAGGCGCAAATGTCCATGGGGCAGCGTATCAGCTTCCACAGGCCTCTTCCATGTTTCCCTGATTTCAGACAGACAGCTGGTTATGAATAACAACTCACTATCTGGTTTACATTTGGAAATTATGGTTGATGCTGTCATAGGATTTGCTGGCGGTTCAGTTTGACAGTGATTTCCTAGAGCCAAGTATTACCATTTGTCATGCAAAACGGTAGCACGTTCTTGGAAGCTACTGCTCTGACATGCCAGGAAAGAATTTGGGAGGCAGATACATGACCACTCTAAGTTTTCCCTCTGATAATGATTCACCCAAAAATGATCTCCAGCTGCAAATGGGCCACTCTTCACTCACCTTCCCAAGTTCATATCCAGAGACCACAAAAAAGCACCGGGCCGATACCAGCAAGGCCCTACGATGCTGCTTTACAACACACTGGGCAGCACAGACCAAAGGCCATTAGGTGGCTGGCAGAAACATTAGTCTCTCTCCCCTCTTAAAAGACTCCAAAAACCAAAAACCAAGAGAAAAAAATGAGGTGACTTCAAATGATATACAAAATATTCAACTGGAACTTGTAAAGTTCCATAACTGCAGTTACCACCTCTTAACCAAAATGGCACTCTGCATGCACCTCCGTAGAGCTGAGCATCAAGTATATGGGCCTGGACTGCAGGGCAGGCTCTGGGCAGTGAAAGCCTGTTTGGGGTGGCCACTGGAGTCCTCCAGCCACTTCTCCTGTCCAAGTAAGAGGTACCCTCTGGGCGTGAGGTTCCATGCCCTTCTAGGAAAACGTCAGGCATTTTAGAGCAAGAGCAGAACATTCAAATATGAGTTTGGACGTGAAGAGCTCAACTGAGCTAAGAAAGTTTGCCTTAAACAGGCAATGAGCTTAAATAAGAGAAAGCTAAATACATCAGCATTGTATTATTTGCTACCTTGTACTCTTTTGCTTTGACAACAACTGCTATGGTCTGAATGTTTGTGTCCTTCTAAAATTCTTACATTGAAATCTAATCCCCAATGTGTTGGGGATAAGAGGTTGGGCCTTTGGGAGGTGAGTAGGTCATGAGGGTGGGGCCTGCATGAATAGGATTAGTGCCCTTACAAAAGAGGGCTGAGGGGGCATGTTTTCCCTTCCACCTTGTGAGGACGTAGCAGGAAGGCACCATCTGTGAGGCAAGAGAACCCGCACCAGACTCTGATCCTCTGGTGCCTTGGTCCTGGACTTCCTAGATGCCAGAACTGTGAGAAATACGTTTCTGTTGGATGTAAATTACCTAGTGACAGGTATTTTGGTTATAGCAGCCCGAAGACAGTAACTGCTTCACAGAGGTATGGTTTTTAAGATCTTCTAGGCCAAGAGAATCCTTCAAAATATAAGTGGGTGAAAACAGGTTAAATTGAGTTGACTGTGCTGAGCATATCGAAGCCAGTTTGCAATGAAACCAAGCTACTTAGAAAGTAACAGAGCTGAAAGTTTTTCTAAAACAAAATGACTACTCTGAGGAAGATTTTAAAAATAAGTTTTGTTTGTTTTAGTTCCTGTGGGTAGGCAAACATACGAATAAAACCCCACTGTCTCTTCTGTACACAGCAAATTAGGTTTTCTTGAGTTTACACAGCAAACACCTTAGTGTGTTTGACACATGCTGCTTTAATCACTTTATTCTTCTTTTTAAAAGGCACAGATCATACTAAAATGTGTTAGTTTGATTCCCTTGAGCAAAGTCAACGCTAACACTAAGAAACCCAAAACACCAACCCTCATCCAAAAAGTAGGTTTTAGTTTTGACAATGTTTCTGCCTCCAAACGTGTGCTCTCCTGCTTCTCCGCAGTGATCAAGTTGGTGTCCGACACCTATCTACGGAATAAACACACGGGGACGGAATTTATACTCAAGGGCAAAACTGAACAACTGTTCAGATGGGACAGTCAACTATAAAACTGAAAACTGCTGTAGCAACTCAATGGTTAGGAAAAAAGTTGGAAATGTGTGGGTGTATTCTCAAGGTCTTAGGAAAATTCCGGAAGTCCAGCAGATGTTTTCTGTTAGGAGGCCCCAAGAGCTACATCTTCTTCTTCTTTTTTTTAATTATAGGTTTATTTATGAAACCATTTTTCCTCTTAAATAGTTCTCTGCTAAAACTTACAAGATGGATTGCTGGCCAATGTGCCGGACTCATGTGCCTTCATCTGCTACCCCGAACATGTGCCCGTCAACATGAAACCCCCACAGGAAGCAGAAATCTAAATCAATTATTCTAAGTGCTTTTCAGAATAACTCTTTCTTTCCTCTTATTTACTGAAGCTGAATTAGAACCTTTTCTTTAATTAATTGTAAGTAGTATAATTCAGGTTTCAGTAGTGACCATGTTTTTCCTCCTTTGGAAAAAGAAGTAATAGTTATAATAATAATTTCCCTTTTTTGTGTGTTTTTTAATATAAACATTAGTAAATAAGAATCCTATTCAAGGATTCAGAAGTTAGTGAAGAATATTTATGACATTTGGATCAAATTAAAATTCTGTCCAATTTTAATTTTGAATACATGCTTGAATCCCCCCAGGACAGTGCTTTCCTGACCATTGTTTCGCTAGCTGGCTTTTGGGTTACAAGGCCAGCCATCGGCTCACTCAGGGATAGAGATCAAAATTCCCATTTGACTGAAGTTTCAAAAGCCATGAGGTGAATTCATGTTCAGAAAACATCTAAAATCTTATTTAAACTTCTCATTTGTTCAGGAACTTCTCTACAGACAAATTGGTCTCCAAAAGCTTTATAAAAGAGGTCTACATAACAAAATATATTTTATGAATGAATTGAAACGGTAGTTACTATCAAGCCTGGCCAGCTAACGAGCTTGCAGAAACACCAGCATAAAAGCCTTGTGAAAGTTTAGAGACCCAGCTGGCTGCGTGTTTTGGAGCATTTGTCTGATTGCTGCACATGGTTACTGGGTATATTGTGAGTATGGAACACATTCAAGAACATTAGATTCTCTTGGCCTTGTGGCGATTACTCAATTCATCAAGAATTTTAATCAAGCATCTTACAGAAGGAACTTCTGCAATTATCAAGCTATGGAAACCATGACCAACGCGAGCCTCACTCATTCTGCCTTCTCTTGCCCTTGAAAGAGAATGCTTTTTCCCCTATAAAAGGAGCAGGTGGCCTATCCTGTTCCTGCCAGGAAGACCATAGTGTGCAAATATAATCAGATTAAAAGAAATTCGATCAATGATGTGGGAATTTACATTTTAAACATTTTCATGGCAAGTCCTCCAAGTTTTAAATAATTTTTTAAAAGTTCCAGTATTTCCATCTCTTTCACAAAAGTGGATTGTGTCACCCAGGGAATGATGCACATCTGGAGTACAAGAGATTTCACAAGACCTAGGCTCAAGTCAACACATTTGTGTTTTGTCATCTGTGGGAAAAAAATTGGTAAAGTGGTTCAGATATGCAAGACTTTAGGTCTGGGGCCAACCAAACTCCAACAGCTGCTTTAAAACCCTGTTATGGGTAAAGCTAGACTTTTCCTTCATTCTCAGACCAAGTCCCCAAGATGGGAGCTCACTGTTGTCAAAAAGGCCAGCACTGACATGTCATGAATATGCAATGCCTGTCAGGGTCCTCTGGCTGTTTTCGGAGTGTTATCTCTCAACTAGGCTTTTAAACTTCATTGGCTTTGAGGACTTACGGGAAGAACATGTGTCATCTTCACTCTGCGCAGTCTCCCCCCGGTGACCCGGGGCAGTGGTTTAACCTCAGGCTCTGCATCTGTGAAGGAGGTGTTTCTGTAAGATCCACGGCTGGCTCAGGGGATGATTTGACCGTGTGCACTACATTTTCTTTGCCTTTCTCTCCAGTGCCCTTCCATTCCATCGACCTATTTCCCAGACGTAGTTACCACAACACTGGGCATCAGGAGCTGCTAACATACGAATTCTCTTAATGTTAATGCCAGTAGAAAAGTTATACAAATAAAAACTGGCAGGAATTTGTGGTTGATCTCTTTTGATAAAATGGTCTAAGTGAGCCACAAGAGGTACAGTTATATATAATTAAGGCAGAAAATAGGTTTTTAAAAAAGTGAATTTAGTCCAGAAAAAGGATGTTTAAAAAAAAATTGACCTAAAGTGATTTGGTTGATGGACTAGACGACCTCCAACTCCGACCTCCCCCTGGGCTGGATCTATCCGACCCCGTACAAAGCTGGCTGCGCTTCTCATTCCATCTCTAAAGCAAATGACAACTCCCAACTTGTATCTCTGATCTTTTGTTTATTTACACTTACTGATGTCGTTTCACCAGGCGGTTGAGTTTTCCTCATAATAAATATGCATTCTATTATTTTTAGTTGCACTTGAATAAATATATTTCACACTGTGTCTTTTTCCCCCTCAAGTGAAATGTAAAAATAGCAGTAGAAATGACCAAGAAGAAGGGATAATAAAGGAGAAGGAAGATGTAGATAAAAAAAAGTCCTTTTTTTGATTCAGATTTTTGAGCTTTTCTAAAAATAGCATGGGAGCCCTTAATACAGTTAACGGCATGGAGAGGTGATCTCTCGCCCGGTGTGCATCTGCCTGGGAGTGTCCCCGGGGCAGACACCTTCTTTCCTACATAGGATACAGCTGCTTTCACACAAATATTCGCCCATCTCTTCAAACCCCGTTAGAGAGTTGTTAAAAGTTTAACTTCCGAGAACATTTTTACTAGATTCAAAATAGCACAGATCAATCTGTGACTCTAAAAACATGGTGTAAAAGCCTCCGTCTAAGTGTCCTCTCACAGCCCCAGACACAAGCTGATTCTTCTCCCGCCCGCGCTACCCACGCCCTCTCCTTGTGCCCACAAAGGCCTATTCATCCCCGCGGAGCTGACACGGCCGTTCCGAGTCGCCGTCTGCCTCGGTTCGCATGCTCCGTCCTTCCTTCTGCTACATCACTTTGCAAGTGGCAGCCCTGTTCAGAGCCAATACTTCTGGCCTCCAGTTTTGATTTACTCCAGAAATGTCTGCCTTGCCAAGATTGCGAAATATGCCACCTACGATGTTCTTAAAAAGTTCAAAATAGTTCAACCATTTATTAATGGAAAAATAGGCATCCATCACTAAGTGGAGATGAAAAATACAAATTCATTTTTAAAGTCCCCTTCCAACACTTGTTCACCCTAATCAAGCCTTTGGAAATATTAACAACCCAAAACTTAAAACCCTATTCAAAGGACAGGGACACCAAGTGACAGCTTGTGGCACTGCGGCCCTGGGAGGGGTCCTTTGGGTTCAGCGCTGCCCACGCCCCTGCCCTGTTAGACTTGTGTCTGGCAGAACCGCTGTGAAGAAGTCCAAGCTCTTCTGACACACTCGTAAATAAACAGGCTGTAAAACTTATCTTCAGACAAACATCAATGGGGGCGGATAAACAGTCGGCCAGAGTAGGTTTTCCAAAAACTCTCCGACTGTCATGTAATATTAACAGGGCTGTGCTGCGGTCTTGGCAGGCCTGCTGCGGCCCCGAGCACCGTTATGACCAAGGATGGTAAGTGGCTGGGAACAGACTCCTATTAGTCACGTCCGTGCAGCCTGGGCTGTCCGGAGGGAGTGTGCGCTCAGGGCGGGTGGAACCCAGTGCTCAGCTTGAAACAAAAGTAAAACCACAAAACATTTGCACGGTGACCTCTTCTCTAAAATCTGTCTGTGCCTACAATCTGACATGTGCAACAGCTGACACACATGGAAGATGACAAAGATTTGTCACTCACAGTAAAGAAACAGCAACTCTAAAAATCGATGCTGATTGTATTTTATCATTAGGGATTGGAAACCACCTTTCATTCTTTCCTCACAGGATAAAAGGGTCCATTTAGTTATTTCTATTAAGATTTCGAATGGCTTACTTTTAGACTATCATAGAATTTAATTACAAGATGGTCAGTATTAGCATTAGCAATGGTAAAGAAAGGGGTGGGGTGTGTCTGGCATTTTGCTAATGAGAACCAAAGAGCCACGAAGGCGTGTTTTCCAGAAAACCTACCGGTTCTAGGCCACAGGCCTTCCCTTGCTGGCCAGATCCCATTGCTCTGGGAGCTTTTCCAAGCTCAGAACTCCCTTGCACCAGGTGCGGTCCAGAGCAACTCCACCCACGGGCCGCTCCGGGAGCACGTGGCGGGAGGCTCGGCCGGGCACACTTCCCCACCTGCAGTGGTGCTTGTGCGAGAGCCATCTCAACCCTCTGACTTCGGCATCAGGGATCTTCCACGTGCTTTCACGAGCACTGGGTTGGTTGTCAAAAATCCTTCTCAATCTGCATGATTCAATCACACAAATCCCCAAAGGCAGATTCCCATTTAAAAAAATACAGAACGTCCACACTAGCTCGGCAGTGGCAGCAACGCACCGCACTCCACAAGGTGTTCATCCGGGCAGGTGCCAGGCAGGAGGATATAAGGGGCTCTCCCCCCACAAGTTTCTCTGTCAATCTAAACTGCTCTAAAAATAAAGTCTATTCAAAAATAATAGAAGGAAGCGAAGAGCACGTTTAGTTTATCTCAACCTCATTTTCATAAGGACCTTTCTTGTCCTTTGACTCCTTGTCCTGTTCCACATCCCTCGAGTGGAGTTAGCCACAGGCTAACTTTCACATGTGCTTTAAAAGCATCAATAAGGACAGATTATTGTTGAAGAAAATTTTTAAATTATAAACAAAGTATTATATTTAGTTGAATATAATGACCACATCGAAAAAGGCGAAGTGAAAATTGCCAGAGAAATGCGTCACATCCGCACTTGACTCTGCACCGTGAGGTGTGCGGCAGGGGTGGAGAGAGACCGGCCCACCCCGCAGGGAGAGGGTCTCCCCTGCCACCCTGCCTGGCGAGCTGACACCGATGTGCCTTCCTACAGTGAGCGTCTCTCCACGGTGAATGAAACCATCCCATTCAAAGACTGTTCTCTTCCATACAACGAGGCGATCACTTCATAGAATGGCTCAAGAGAAGGAAGAGTGGCTTGTTCCGATGCTGACGGGAACCTGGTCTGCTGGGCTTGCTGAGTTAGACGCACCACTGGGTTCCTAAGCTGCCCTTCCTGAGGTCTTTGTCGGGGGGCGGGGGGATGTTGACTGCACCTCACCGTCATCCTACTCATTGATTTGAGATCCGGCCCTCGCAGGAGGAGACAAGTCTCCGCTATTTACTTCCCAGCACCAGACCCGACCTGTGGAGGACCAGTGGCTTTGCACAGAATGGAGCCCACAGGTTCTCCAGCCCACGGTGCACCTATCTCTCCGATTCTAGCAAGAAGCTGTGGATAATTCAACGTCTGCCAATTCCACGAGATCTTTGTTACTTGGTTTTTGAGTTCGTTATGAATTGACAACCACATCTACGTTGCCAGTAGTGGGAGTAAAGGGCAGTTAGGGTGGTGCCAGGGGTCTGTGCAAGAGCCTGGATGGGCCAGGACTTGCGTTGCACGTTTTGATGATCAGATAATGGGCTGCGGCTCATTCCCACAAAGACGAGTATTCACTGACTAACGCAGGAGAGACTCCTCTCGCCAGCAGTTCTAGAACTGAGGCTGAGCGAGGTGTGGCAGACTGCAAGGAGGGGACGGCTAACTGGACGCTGGCCACAGTGCAGGCTGGGGGTTGGCTGTGCACTGAGATGGTTCTGGTGTCATTGTGCACGTTCGGAACTGGGCACAGGGCAGCATGGCTGAGTGGAGTCAGGCAGCCTTGTGATAAGTTTCGGGTTTGCATCTGGGGAACGTCCACGGCCCAGGATGTGACGGCACTGCCTGGTGAAGACCTGTGACCAAAAAGTGACTGCTTCTTTCTCCATCTGTGAGCACATTCCCTCGCTCATCCTGCCCTCGACATTCAAGTACCAACAGTCCATTCCTCCCCCACTACCAGAGTCATCTTCTAGAAGGTCCATCTGGTCACATGACCCTTCCATCTAGAACTCTCCCCATACCCCTCAAGAGGCTGCACCTCCAGCTTTCCAAGTTCCCAGGGGCCACCTCGCTGCAAAGGCCTTTCCTCTCCCTCCTGCCCACGTGCCCTCCCCAGGCTGGTCTCCCCGCCCCCTAGCACAACCTCCCCTCTTGGCACAGCTGCAGGATCAGCAGTTGATAAGCCACCTCCTCATTGGGGGGCAGCCTTCAGACTCTCCCTGCAAGCACACTGGGCTCCCCACCCTCGGCCACTGTCCTCGGCTTCGCTTGCTTGGTCTGCTCCTGTCCCAGAGTTCAAAGCTCCCTCTTCTTCTCCACTGACTATCTCTTGCTTTGCTCTTTCTTTGCCCTGGAAACCTTCTTTTCCTCTCCTCGACCCACTACTGCAGCCCTTCTGCCTTGGTCTCCTGGTCTCCTGGTCTCCTCCTGCTGCCCTCATCCTCTTCTGTCCTCGTGTGTTCCAGGCCTCAGCTCGCCATGCCGGGATCGCTCTGTGTTCCACCTGATCCAGATGCTTCATCACCAGCCCTCCTGCCCTCCCACAAGCCCCGAGTCAACCACTGTCCCCCCATGCCAGGGGGACACGTAAGAACCTGTGGTGGCTCCCCACAGCCTCCTGCCCACTCGTCAGGCATCTAAAGCCCCTCGGCCGGGTCACTCCCTTCTCTCCTGTCCCTGTCCCTTTGCTCATGTCCGGCCCCTACCTGGGACGTACACGCTGCTCTCTGGCCCTGATCACTCCAGCTCAGACATTTGCTTTCTATTTTTTTCTTTTTTAAATTAACTTCTACTGTTCTTCTGATCTATGTTACTCAGCTTAACAGTTAACTGTGCTCTAATTTATTTCTTATGTGCTAATTTAGTGTCTCTAACTAGACTATAAGTTCCTTAGGGCAGAAATATTTTTTTCTTAACTTATTTTTATTGCAGTAAAATACATATAACATAAAATTGACCATTTTAACCACTTTAAGTGTACAATTCACTGCCATTAAGTACATTCAGTGTTGTACAACTATCACCGTATCTATTTCCAAACTGAATCTCTCTGCCCATTAGGCAATGACTGCCCACTCCTCCCTCCTCCAGCCGCTGGTAGCCTCTGATCGAATTTCTATCTCTATACACTCCAGATAACTCCATATGAGTAAAATCACACAAGATCTGTCCTTTTGTGTCTGGCTTATTTCACTTAGCATAATGTCCTCAAGGTTCATCCATTCCTATCTAAAGCTGAGGAATATTCCACTGTGTGGACAGACCACATTTTGTTTATCCCTTCATCTGCTGGTGGACATGTGAGCTATTTCTAAGACTGCGAAAGATGCTGCTATGAACAGCGGTGTACAAATATCTGTTCAAGTTCCTGCTGTCAATTCTTTTGGGTGTATACCTAGAGTGGAACTGCTGGGTCATATTATAATTCTACGTTTAACTCTTTGAGGAACAGGAACAGTATTTTCTACATTTGCATTTCTCTACGATGCCTAAAGTTGTGGGCACGGGGTGTGGGAAGGCGGTGGGTGAACATCTAATGTTTTATCATGAAGTGGTGATGGAAGTGAGCGGTTCTGTGTGCACCCTGCTGCCAGGGTGCTGGGTTAGAGCCAGCAGATACGCAGCAAACTACCAAGCCTCTCTGTGCCTCAGTTTACTCATCTTACAGGGGGGAAATAGCCACCTGCCTCGCTGGGGAGCTGTAGTAATTACATATATGAGTTAACTACATACGCACACACACGTATGTAGCAAAACAGTGCCTGGTACAGAGTAAGCACTGTGTGTTTTCTGTTGTTCTGTGATTCTAAAATACCTGTTTGCCAAACTATCAAGGGATTTAAGGGATTTAGTCTCTCCCTAACCCAGAGACTTGTGAAACACACAGACACACACACACACATGTAAACCATAGGTAAGTCTAGCACCAATTCTTATTTCATGCTTTTGTTGCCTAATCTGACTCTTCTGCATAAAGATACGGAGAAGGAAACCCTGGATACATTGGGTGGGAAGAAGACACAAGCAACGCCTACCCTCCCTGCTTGAAGGTTTTTACTCTGAGTCCTACAGCGATGCTTTGGGAAAAGACACTGTGACCCTCACTGTATCTGAGGCATGTAATAAAGGTTTTTTTCCTCTTTATATTAGGATTCTGTTGACATTGTCTAGAATTATAGCACAAAGTGTAGCTGAAAATTGGGAAATTAAAATCCAATGCTAAAACCCTTATTATCCAGAGAACTAAAATACATTTCAACAGAAATATCATTTCATTTTATGTAGACTTACATTATCCAGGACTATATTCATAAAAATAGTAGTCCTAACATAATTTCCATATCTAAGCATTGCCATTTCTAAACTCTAATCTTTCAAAATTATTCTTGGATGGGAGAACAATTTCTCATTATGAAACTAAACCAGTGAAAGGTTCAGTTTGATATTTTAATTTTACATTTCCCTGAAATGGTCTTTAAAATGAGCTTGTTAGAGAGCTGAAAAAGCTCAGTTTTACCTTACAGAAGAAAAGCACAGGAGATTAACTTTATTCGCCATGTTCCATGAGTTTATTCTGCTAGAAGGGGTTTGAAACAACCTCTGGGCTGCTGCCTTCAGCACCACCAGGGGCAGTCCTCCCAGATGGGCGACATCTCTCATTCACTTGGACATTTAATGCATCATCGTGGAGTTCCTGCTCCAGGCTAATCTAATCCTCAGTGCCTGCACTTCAAGCTTCCCCTTCTTACTCTCTACTGGTGAGGACGAAGATCAACGCCTTATTCCCTGTGTCTCAGCCCGTCCTGCACTGACTGACTCACACAGTTATTCCTTAGCTTTCTCTTGACACTAAATTGTCTCATTTCCTCTACTTATTATTCTAGGACTTAATTTACAGTTAAGGAAAGGAGGAGGACAGAGGACACCACAGCACATCAGATGGTTTCCAGGACAGGAAATGCCCAATAAGTATTCTTGACCACAATTAGATAAGTGGGGGAAGGGATTCTAAAGCAAAGGGGTTCTCAGGCATCCCCTGAGGAAACAGGAATGAGACAGGCCTTGCACTAATATGGCCTTTTTTCTGCACAGGGAAGGGGATATCTGCAGTGCAATGCATTTTTGGGTGAACCATTCACAAGCATTCTTCACATACTAAGGGGATGCACACGCAGAGGGTCCGGAAGAGCCCCACAGACCCACGACTTTGCCTGTGACCTTCTCTTCTCCCATTTGCCCTAATTCATCCCAAATCCTGGTCCCGTCAGACTTGGGATGCTCTGTCCTGGTTTCTTCCTCTTCAAAACCCACCTTCCCCCTGAATCTTGGAGATAAACACCCAGCCCCACTGCATTTCTCTTTTAACTATAGTGTCAGACCTTGAGTTTACTTACTTTTCTTTGGAATGTGAGTGAGATAATACATAAAATAAATAATCCTTTGGACTCTTCCTATGGGCTCTTTTCAACCCGCTGAGCTGCTGACCGACTGTTTTCTCACTGCTTCTCTCTCTACTTTTAAATTCTCGCCATGTGCAACCCTGACTTTCAGTATTGCTTTCAACCTCTGCTTTTTCTAGAATTTCAAATCTAAAGTTTTTCACCTCCTGCCATTTACTGTTGAAATAACAATATCTGTGGGATCTCGGTTTTAGCTCCCTCCAAATTCACCCTTGGGAGGAGCAGAACGTGTGGGAACAAGAGGAGAGAAGGTTCCAGAAGAAATGCCTGTGAAGATGCTCGGGACGTATGTAGGTATAAGGAGCACCAAGGAACTCAGGGTAAACAGTGAGTAACAACCACAGGACACCACCACAGCGAGCCCGAGAGAACCCCGGTGCATGCCTGCACAGCTGGAGTGGCTGAGGAGAGGCTCGGTCCCTCCGGGGTGGCTGGGGGCCGCCTTGTGCCCAGCAGCTGCAGGAGCCATCACCACAGCCATCACCTACTGGACACAGGAGGATACCATATCTTCCTCGGGCCCCTGGAATCACCCTGAAGAAAAGGTATTAACATTCCATTTTGTAGAATCAAAAACTGGGGCTTACAGAGGTTAGGGACTGACTCCAGGCCACCCAGCTCTTAAGCGGTGGAGCTGATTTTCAAAGAAAGGTCCACCTGGCTCTGAACTGGTGCTTGTTACTACTCAGTTTCTTCCTAAGTGTCCTTCATGGCTCAGAGAGGGAATAGTTGTTAGTCCTCTGGAACCCTCTCAACCCCACAGATCGTTAACATTATTAAACCTTTGCACTGTCAACAGCCAGGCGGCGACAGACATCTGAGCTGGCCAGCCGCAGGACACCGAGTGCGATCAGGTCTGGCTCCTCCTATTGGGTACGGCTTTTGTCACAATTTTGCTGCTAGTTCTTTTGTGACCCAAACCCAAAGTCACATTCCTGCTAAGTGGCAGAAGGGGCTCTGAAGAGGCCTTGTGGATGCTGCAACTCTTTTCTTAAATACGAGTTTGATACACGTGGTGGGTTGTGGAGCCCGTGGCAGCCAATCCAGCTTTCTGGAAGCATAGCTTCCAACAAGACTCTTCAAAAAACAAAAAAGCAAACAAAAAGTCCCATCCAAAGCACTACTAAAAATAATTACATTTTTTTGTGAATGAGGAAGTTTCATACAAAGAAGTCTTAACCCCACAGTTTCTTCCTCAAATTGGTAAATTCATAATTCAATTGTGACCCAAATAATTGAATAAACAGTTTGAAAAGATACTGTCAGATACAAATGAAGTAGTGTCCACTTAATATATGTCTGCTTAGAAAACAGATTTCAACATAAAAAATGAAAGTTTAGTTCAAATTTGGTAATAACTCCGAATGTTCAGGGTGATGGGACAGGGAATCATCGAACAGGGTCCTTACACAAGGGGGGGGGTAACCCATTCATGTTTAATAATAGGCTGCGCGTCTCTCTCAGGCCCACACACAGCCCTGTCCTATAGGATTCCTCTGGCAAAAACATCCTGAGAATGTGTCCTTCGGAATTAACATCAATGAAGTCAAAGGGCATGGGAATGGGCTTGCCAATCCCTGAAGAATGGTTTTCATCTGCCCTATGGAAAAGCTACTCCTGAGTTCAAATGTGAATTTATAGAGTGTAAAACTGGAATTCCTAATACAAAAATTTTAGATATGATTTAATGGGATGTCAATTCGTGAACGTGAGTCTAGACCAAGTTCTGTCCATCACCCGTGGCATGGCATTGAACCCCTACCCTAGATTCCCAGAGTGGGGCTAGGAGCTGTCTGGGGTCCCTCTGGCTTCAACTCCAAAGGTTGCCAGGCTACCTGTGCCAGGTTGTTATGTGACCTTTGGGAATCTGTGGACACAGAGATCCCACTCACCTTCCATGAATGTCTTCCTGGGCTTCCCATCAAGCGTCAAGAACCCTGGTCCTCGTGTGATGGGATGTGACCTAGAAGTCTCCAGGAAAGTGGGTCTCCCCAAACTTTCCTGTTTACAGGGCATCAAGAGTGACTGCAAAAATCCTTAGTGGGTGATTGTCTCATTTGTCTTTCTTATATCCTTGCACCTTGCATGGTACCTGGCATCTGGTGCATGCTCCATGCACACTTTTTGAATAAACAAATGAGATTGCTGTACTGACCAAGTCTTCCAATTGTTTTTTCTAATTTCCCTGTGCCAAATAAAATAGGCATTTAATAAAATTGAATTGGTTTGACCAAGTATATGGTACACTTGGCTAAATATAGTTGACTAAGATGTACTTATTAAACATAGAATTTTATTTTTTGAGAAGAAAGTAAGAGTCAGATAAGAAGTGGGGCAATTAAAAATAAAAAAATTGCTTTATAAATGTTTAAGGAAAAAAAGCACGTGGCACAATAAACTAGAAAGGCTGATAAGGTAGACACACCTAGTCCTCATCTTTGCAAGCTGGGGGTGAGAGGTTCCCGACCAAGGAGGGATAGCCCCATGCAGGAGCCTGTTTCCAGGTCAGGCTTTCCCAGTGTAGTCCACGCCATTTCAGTCCTCTTCCCTCGAATGGGGAATCCGGCAGACAACAGTGAACACCAAGGGGTCTGAGAGCGACTCTCCCAGTTGGGCTCTCCTGCAGGGGGGCGATGCTGGCCACACCAAGGCCGGCTGTGCGGCTTTGACATCTGTCTCTGCCGCAGTTGTTCACTGCTATGTGATTTCAGTTAAATCGTGAAAGGTGGATTCACTCCAAACCATGTATGTGCTTAGTATGAGTATGCATGAGCATGCATGTGCATGCAAGTGATAGGCGCAGCACATGCTAAAGGTCGATGGTGCTTTAGAGACATTTAATGTCCCCCAAATGACCAACTCCTCTACAGAGAAGGGCAGCCATGTGTCCTGCTACCTTGCCCGGTCAGAGACAATGGTGGTGGGTGCTCAACCCCCTCAACAACCGGGTTTCCATCCGGGCTCTCACACCGGCCGCACTGTCTCCTCTAATTCTCGGACTGGGCTGGCTGTCTGGAGGAAGCTGACCTGCGAGGACATTCTGAATGAGTTGGGAGAAGCGTCTTGGCTGGATAAACGCAACTGGAGATGCCAGACACAGGAAAGGTGGGCCTGGGAGTCGGCGGCTCCAGCCAGGGTGAGGTGGGAGATCTGGCCACCAGGAAGACGGGACAGAGATCATGGTGCCACGGCCACAGCCCCCAGGGGGTGAGGACAGACCCTGCAGAGGGGAGGAGAGGGACCAGATGGGACGAAGGGGCCGAGGCACAGAGGCGGTGTCAGATGGCACGGGGATCTGTTCTGTGGAAGGCAGGGCGGTCCCAGAAGCAGTGGAGACCAGACCTTTGAAGTCGGAGCAGCACAGTTTGTCATGCACAAATTCTGATGTCAGAGTTTTCCCTCAAGTTATATTTAAATTCGAGTCTGTGTCACACACCAGTAAAACTATAGTAAATGAGTTAATCAAAGCCTCATTTATGTGAGGGGCAAAAAAACTCCCAAAACTGTTTTTTGCTGACTCATCACATGGAAGCTTTGTTGCCATATGTCATGTTTAACGTCAAAAGGCCTCGCTTTCTGATGGGTAAAGACTGCCCCTCTCATAAACACATTCTTTCCAGCAGCATTCATCTCGCTCTGTGGGCTAAAATCGTGGCAGCAATTTAGAGTATGACAGAGCACAGGGCTCATTCTCTTTCTCATTCAACGAGTAAAAATAAATCTTGAATTTCAGGCAGAGGAGAGGCCACCGTGCCAGGAGTCCCAGAAACCTTCCCTTTTCAAGTAGTGTCTGGAGCACCGAGCCACGCCTGGCACCCACTTGCCAAGAAAAGTCATGCGTCCTGACGGGCGGGCAGGCGCTGCCCAGCCCACGCCGGCGGACACACACAGGCTGCGCCCGGAGCCTCGCGCTGGGGACCAATCTATTATTAAGCCTCGCTCTAAGGTTCCACAGTGCATATAAACACTACCTTTCAGCTCATATTTGGCTGACTAGGTAAAGTCTTAGGAATTCTGTTCAAATTAAGCTTGCCCTGGCCTTTAGTCTTGTTCTTGGCTACTTTTGGTGTTTTTTATAAAGGTCGTATTGACGAGTTTTCTTAACGTAATCATCTAGGGATACCAGAAAGTCCATTTTTGGTCATGCAGTCAACGTGAAAACTTCAGAAACACCCCAGAGGCACACATTTTTGAGCCGCAGGAACAGCAAGCGGAAGGGAAAGCACACTCAGCACTAGTCTGCCTTTGCTGCTTTTGTAAACATTAAACTGTCCTGCATGGAGTCCCAGACACAGCCAGGGCAGGGTTAGGACGCTGCCGCAGGCCGGCGAGGTGGCGCCATGTGCACAGCTGTGCGAGCCGGGGCCAGGTGCGGCTCCTTCCAGGGGCTCCGGGAGAGAAGGAAGCCTCGGAATGGCCTCGAAAGAGGAAATTCTGACTTCACTGCCATGAGGCTGCCTATCTGGCCCTGCTGCCTGCCTCTCAGTCTGACGGGCTGAGGCCTCTTTAGAAAAAGCAAAGTCGAAATCCCCCCTCGGGGCCACCGCCTGCGTCCCTCCTGGCTCCGCGCCCAGCGTGGGGCCGCCCTGGACGGTGGTGAACCCGCGCAGAAAGCACAGATGCTGCCAGTGCAGCACAATTAGACCTAAAGCAGCTCGATTTCTGGGCCACCAGGGAGGCTGCCTTGTGCCGTTTTGAAAATGCTGGCTGTGGTGACGCCCCTGGTACATCTGGGTATTGAGATGGTCCATTAGTGAGTTGCCTGGACAACATCGCACTTAGCACCCGACCTTGGGCATTCTCGAGGCACACCTTTCTAGCAGCCCTTGCTTGAGAATGCCGCAGACTGGGTTTCGCACACCCGTCTGTGATATTCAGAAGAGCTTGTTCTTCCAGGTCTGCCCCAGATCGTGGCCTTCTCAAAGGTAAGAACCTCACTTATCTTTTTCACCCGAGTACTCTTCACGTAGACCGTGCTCAATTTAGGTTTGCAGGCTAACGTGGAGAAATAATCTTACTGTTGTAATTACGTATTTATATGTTATCGCATATTAATATATCATATATAAATGATATATTGATTATAACGCTACAATATCAATAACACTTTTCCACTACATATGGCATGTTAGTTGGCTTATGAACTTCATTTCTAGTCTCCACATCAAACTTGTGAGGTGAGTATTTTCATTTCCATTTTTTACCGATAAAGAAGGAGGGATCAAAGATATCAAGGGAAGTACCCAAATCTGAGCTTTGAGTGTGGGTCGTTTATCTCCAGAATCCCTTCTGTTCTCACTGCACCATGTTTTATACGAGAAGCAGACCCAAGTCTTTCTTCTTAAAAAGTGAATGCTGTTCTCTAGTGGGAGCGTGCCTCTGGGTCTGTCTCACCAAGCGTTGCTGGGCTGTGTCCCCAGAGTTTCGGGTTTAGTGGGTCCCAGGTGCAGCCGGTCTGGGGACCTCACCTGGGGACCTGTGGACACTGAGTGCTACTTAGCGTTTCTGGGCGCTAGGCACTGTGCACTTCAGCCGCAGACACTGAGGTGTCCGGGATGGGCGTTGCCTTCAGGGGGTGGGCCCAGGTTTCTAACCCCTTTTAGTTCTTACTGTGGTTTTTGTATTTACCTTCTTTATTCTTTGCTGTCAAGTTGTGAACGTCATTTCTTGCTTCCCACCAATGGCACCTCCATCTCCTTCTTTTTTCTCAGTCCCTTCTATCGCTTGTGCGCTGGAAAGGGACCGCCAGGCTGGCCCGGCCTTCCTCACAGACTGCTGCTAAGCATCTACTCTGAAGTGGAAACAGCTTCCCGGAGAAGCTCATGGTCCTGGGGGGCTGGAGAAGTCAGACGGCGACTTCACAGCTGCTGAGGGCACAGAGGGGCCACCTCGCTCAGCCTGGGAAGAGCGGTGGGCGGCGTGGCACCCCCAGAATGTGAAATGGGGGACAGAGAAAGGAGGCAACTTTAACAGCCGAATGGTGACCTTGTCAGATGAAGGAGAGAGGACCGGAGCCAAGCACCTGGGAACAAAGGCACAGGAGAGACCACCTGGCCTCTATGTTCGTTCGGAAGAGTTGAAGTTACCGGCTCAGTTCCTCTAGGCCGAGTGCGAGAGGCTACACACAGAATCACGAGTTGGATACCGAAAGAGGATTTTAGAGTTCACCTGAGGCTTTCCCTTGTTTTAATAAGGTGTAAGGTGTCAACATTCCCTTAAGTATTAATAATTAAGAACAGACACACCACCAAGGTGGTGGCTATTTCTAGAATACTCATCCTGGTCTTTCTTCTATGTACTCCTCTATAATTAATTTAAGATTATTACCTAATTTGTATTATTTTAGGACAATTTTGCTCCTTCACAGATGGCTTTGTTATTTAATTTTCCTTCTCATGCAGGGTGGGCCACAGGTACAGACACACTACCGTTCTTCTGATCCTATTTGCCATGTGTAGCAGTGAAGGGACAGAATTCTTGGTCTGCACAGAGGGTGGAGGGTGCAGTTCACCGCCTGCACCACGGGCCTTTCTCCGTCATCCTCCACGCATCACGTGCGAGGGGCCCACCTCTCTCAGTTCGCATGGCGCTGTGGTTTGAAAAGGGCTGTTGTCAAATAACCGCCGATTGCTTCCCCCTATGAACGCCCTGGTCTATTATGTTTATACAGCCTCGCACACTCCAAAAATCCCGGAGGAAACATGTATTCTTAACCTGATCTATACCCATGAATGTGACCATCAAAACCACAATTGCACTGCAGCGTGCTGTGAGCATTTATCAAATGAAAAATGCAGTTGATTAATCTCTGGATCCATAAACTCTGAGAGGGCAAAGTTTGCAGAGTATTATATTAGCTCCCAGGATTCAGATCCAATAGTTCTTTTCCTTGTCTCCCACGAGAACTGTGTATAGTATGTATATGGCTAATCAAATCAAGCAACAAGAAAATGACGAGGTCCCCATTTGTTTTTTCCTGGACTTTGTTCTGACACTGTCTTTCGTAGCTGCAAGAGGCAGCTCCCTGTCATGGCGTTACTCCCAAATGTGTGAGCGATATTTTAAAAAACTAAACAAGTCTCATTTTTTAAAATGTGTTACATCAAAAGTGATGTTTATAAGAGCCAGTCGAGTTGATTCTCTGCCAGAATCTCCTGGTTGAAATTAGAGAAAATCACCAGTGGAGTTTTGTGGACCATATTTTATATGATGCTACCCATGAATGACCACAAAACAACCACTTGGCTTTCATTCGGAAGCCTCTTTCGTAAGGTTAATATAAACAAATCCATTACCACCGAACTCAGTATGAATCATTAAAAAATTATCTGCAGACCATTTTTCTGTTATTCAGAGTGTACATTTTAAATAGAAAAAAAATGTGATGCAACTATTCTCGAACCCCTTGATCAAAATTCTTTGGGAAATAAATTTGCACCCATTAAAACAGGTAGCTAGAATTCCTTAAAGTGGGAAGGGAGGAGGAATTTTTGTTGTCTATCTTCCATTCAAATTCCTTCTTTCAGAATTGGATCAATTTAAGGAAATCATTTAAACTAATTGTTAATGTGATATTTAATAGATTCTTCAATTTTATTTACTTTGTATGGCATCGTATTTACTTTGTGTGACTCACTGTAAATAGCTTATGCACAGAGTTTCCATAAATACATGCTGTTTTTTTATTTATGAAGTATCTAAGGAAAAAAGATGACTCATGCTCTCTAGTTTGCAGCACCTGTTTTGATGCTTTATTCATTTGCAGTGTTGTGATTCATATATTTCTCTCTGGGGAAGCAGGCGGAAGATGGGTGTACATTGTTCTGTGAAAACTCCCAAGTCTCGTCTTTTCCCCCTAATTCTTTTAAAATGTGCTGTGGAAAGAATTTATCCCATTTGGCTAATCAACAAGAATGCTCTAGCACTATGCAGCTATGTTGGGTTTTTTTTTGATAAAAACTGTCCTTAAATATGTATACTGCCATAATTGCTTTGTTTAAAGGCATTTGGAATGGAAAGAAGGTTTTGTAATGGGTACAAGCGTTTTTCTCCATGTACGACTGGGTGAATGGAAATACTTTTAGATCAATTAAACTACTTCTATTTTCTGATCTTAGAGTAGTTGTCCAACCGCAAGACACAAATGATGCTGGTAACGTACAGCAATCATGAAAAATTCAGCGATAACAAATACTGTAGTTCCAATGCAAATCTGTCCCATCGAAATAATTACTAATCAAGGCATGGCATCAAGCTCCTAGAGGAAAAAATTATAAAATCTCAGTATGGCATAAGAGTAATATTATAATCACAAGGTGATGATGACGTGCCGGATGCTTGGCTGTGTAATACACACTTCATTTCATTTCTGTCTGGAAGGGAGTGAAAAGGGACTGAGGCAGATCCGACCCCGGACTGGGTCCAGGGTTGACCTTTGGACTAACATGAGGATTCCCAAATGCAAATTCCAAGTAGATTAAGAAAAAGCTGATTATCTGAGACTCACTTTCTGGCCTGTCCTTGAAGCTGTGATTCCTATCAGCTCACTGAATTCTTACGTTCGGGGGCGGTGGGCTGACCACTAACACCCAGGACTCGCTGGGCAGGAAGACACGCAGCACAAGCTGGCATCTCCTGGCTCTTGGTGAACAGGTTTAACAGTTGTTCATTTCCTCTGTCTGAGACCGAGGCACGTGGCTCAGCCACTGCAGGCTCTTCAGCAAGCCTCCTGGCCTCCTGCTTGTCGGAATATTGATGGAAAAATTCTTGACATCCTTCTGATGTGTGTGTGCATAGATAACCTCACTGCTAAGATAATGTGAGAGTTAGCACATGTACGAGTGTGAAGAGACTCAAAATATTAATATTTAAAATTTAAATATTTAATTTAAAATATTAAAAGTATATGAACAAGTGATTATGACTATAATTACTACAGATTAGGCAGAGGCACAGGAAAAGTTCCCTTTAAAAAAATCTCCTCTATAAAATAAGAAACAATACTAACAACTAACATCCAGGCTGGTGGGGAAAAAAAACCCCAAATAATTAAAATTACCTGCTCTAACTTTCCCTCAAAAACATCCCCAAAGAATTTCTTTTTTAAGGAAAACTGCCTTTTAAAAGGCTCACTTGGTTTAATAAGCTTTCATCAAATTCAAATCATTCCCAGCTGGGTTGAGGATATGAATAATTTGTTCTTCATTGAGATTCTTTTAATCTGTAATCCACAGACACTTGGCTCAAAAACAAAAGGTGTGAGGAAGGTGTGCTGTGGAGCAAGTCCTCTGGGAGCTGGACTGGCCATCATAGCTGGTCATTGGCAAGGAGGGGCTGGCCTGCTAGGAGTTCGCTGGTGGCACAGGGAAGGCTGCCTGGTGACACCGAGGGCTGCAGAAGGTGAGAAGAGGAGGCCCAGACCGATGGGGTGCAAGTCTTTCCACCAGAGGCTGGGCACAGCGACACCTGAGTCACAGGGACAAGGGCCCCAGGCAGTGTTCTGACACCATTCACATGTGTTCTTGGGTCACACTGCAGCAACTCTGTGAGATTGGTGTTGTCATCACCGCCACCATTCTAGAGACGAAAAATTGTGGTGCAAAGAGATTCAGTCACATGTTCAAGGTCGTGCACACATGGACCCAAGTGCCCTGGCTCCGGAGTCTGTGCCCAGCTGTGAGGGCACCTCCACATTTGCATTTGGGGGCACAAGAGGAGGGAGGAGCCCTGCAGCTGCTGCCCAGGTGGGAAGTGTGCGCTCCACCTCTGCCCTCACTCTTCGCTCCTCAATTTGAGTGAGGTACAGGGCCTGACCCCTGGTAGGAACTCAAGTATCTGCTGAATGAATGAAAGAAATAGGTAGCAAGACGGGAGACGGAGACCCCTAGGAAGTTTGCTAGGGGCTTTCACAAGAGCAATTCTTCCCCTGGTATGCACTGGTATGCACACCCTCCTCATATTTTAGGGCGCCAATCCCTGCTCTAGCTGAGGGTTTCTCAACTTCAGCATTTTTGACCATTGGGGCCAGACACTTCTGCATTGCAGGGAATGTCCTGTGCACCATAGGATGCTTAGAAGCCTCACTGGCCTCTACCCACTAGATGCCAGGAACCGCCTCCCAGCAGTGTGACAACCAAAAATGTCTTCAGATGTTGCTTGATGTCGCCTGGGGAGAAACTGCTCCATGTTGAGAATACCTGCTGTGGACACTTAAGATCAGAAGTGACAGCCTCCGCTGTGCCTATGGAACAGGTGTACTCCGACCACTCTGCGCCAGGCAGGACTAAGACTGGGGCTCCCATGAGCAGGTGCTGAGAGCACGCGCGGAAAGTCCTTGCTGGGACGTGGGTGGTTTTGTCTCCTCTGGAGCAGCTTCCATTCGTGATTTTGTCTACTGATACCAGCACACTGCCTTCCGTGAGGATGCCGAGAGGCGGGCAGTCTCACTACCACATTGTGAATAAGGAAATGCACCAAGGGATTAAGTTACGCGCCTAAGGATAGTCTAGATCAGATTGGAAATATTTTTCCTTGTTGTTCCAAGGGTTTTGCCGCCTAAGTATCATTCAAACGCTCTCTGTAGAGAATGCTGCACTCAGGAAGTGCCCACCAGGGCAGGTTTTAATGTGAATTTTCACACAGATGGAATTTAATTATTTTCTTATAAAGCAGATTTTACTGATTATTTCTGTTTCTTGGAAATTAGTTGTGTCAATTGTTATTTCCTCTTAGCTCTTTAAATCAACCTTAAAGGACTTCCTGATTTAGTTGTAATCCCGTAATTTCCTTCTATCCTAGGGAATGTCTGTGGGTGGGAGATGCCAAGGAAGGGCCTGGTTCTGTCAGAGACGCAGGATGCACCCCGAGACCACAATGGGCCTCGGTTTCCTCACCTGTGAGTTCAGATTTCCTAGTGCATCAGATCCTTTCTATATCTAAAAGTCTCTGGAATTTGTTTCATAACTTTTTTGGGGAGACAAAACTTTTCTTCCCCTTGTCTGTGTTTCTTTACATCTGGGTTTTATTTACAAACTGTGTGATGAGCAAATGTGCTACTTAACCTTATGAGAGCAAAGACCCTATATATAAAGGGAGATAAAATTAAAGCTGCATGCATCTTATTTTTAGCAAAGAGAGCAGAAAACACTACTCAAAAAGAACAAAGCCCTGAGGAAGTATGTTGAAATTCTTCACTTCACATTATAGCTTGATTCAAGACACCTGGGCTATTCCCCTTGCCAGAAGCATGTAAAATGTGATCGCAGTTTTAACATTTTTACAAGATGTGCTTTATACCTCTGTTGAATTCCCATAAGCCCTGTTTGTTCTCTTTTAGCGCAAACCACTTACTTTTCTAAACTGGGTTTTGATTGCTAACAAGAGAAACATTTTGATGGTCTTTTTTTTTTTTTTTTGGTAACCCAGAGTTCTGTGAAGAAGAAAAGCTTTGTTGAAATAAACTTGGAATATGTTCATATTAGGTCTGAATAAAGCTATTAACTATTAGGCTAATTCTTATTTTAAAAAAAAAAGAAAGAAAGAAAGAGTTGGGAAAGGAGTTTCTCTGAAGAATTGGCCCTTGGAGGGTTTCTGAAACCCTTTTCCTGCAGTCAGATATCTTTGGACATCACCATTCCCATCTCTCCTGATTCCCGGCTAAAGCCCATCAGTTCAGGGTATCTCAAATCCAAACTGGGGGGGGGGCACACTTGGGAGCAGCCAGGGGAATGTGCCAGGTCCTGGGATGGAGACGGGCCCAGGGGTCTCTGGTCTCTGCCGGGTGTTGCACCTCCTGAGCCGGGAAGCGAGCTCGGGGTGAAGGATTGTGAACCAGCTGGGAACCCAGGCAGGCGAGATCCAGGCTAGTCCTTGCATTTTACGGAGTCAGAAACTTAAGGAGGAAAGAGAAAGAACAGCTGCAGAAGAGCAGACACCAACAGATTTGACCAATGCTCTATCTGAATAAAAGCAATTTGACACCAAGCAAGGGCAGAGATGGCCCTTGTGGCATGGAGAACAGTAACCAAGAAGCCTGTGACAGCCACTCTGGTGACCGTGATCAGAATGCCACAGGTGGCAGGGATGGTATGAGCATGCGTTCCTCCCCTCACACCAGCTCTTTCAGGTGGGGAAGACAGACCCAGCCCAAGTCTCAGCTGCTGGGGTCATTAATTAATGACTGAACACAACAGCACTGAACATCATAAAGTTTTCCCCTTCACCCGACAAACCATGCTGGCAATTCTCAAAATCTATGGTCACTGATTGAACACAGGTCTAACTCTGTATCACAGCAAGGAAGAGCACTTTTAGGATATGTTTTCTAGAGATACAATGAACATGTGCTTAATGATCTGGCTTGATCGAGGCAAGCAGGAAGCGTCAGCACAGGAGATACCCGCAGGCTGTGCAGGAGTGGCGCTGGCTCTCCAAGGGAGCGTCAGGAAGGGCCTTGGGGGCCTTGTACTCCAAGTAGGGTCCCTGGCTCACCCGGCAGCCCCCACATCACTGGGGAATTGGTGCAAATGCAGAATCCCAAGCCTCACCCCACCTACTTAATTACATCTGCATTTTAACAAGATGCCTAGGCTACTTGTAGGCACACTAAAGTTTGGAGGCACTCATTCAGGTAATTTGCAAGGTGAAACAAATTTGCAACATAAAAATTGTGGCTTTTAAAAAAATGTAAAGTTTCCAAAATTAATATAAATTTTTGTTAAAACACTCAAATCTATCAGAAAAATAGTGACTTGGGGGGTTAGTGATTGTCTAATAATGAATTACAGTTCGACTATCAAAAATAGGAATCAAGGCAGTATAATTAAAATGTATTTGAGGAGGTCGAAGGCTCACGTACTATATCAGTCACTAGAACAATCCTAGCAATAAAGTCTCTTACCTTGTGAGGCACTGTGTTCCAGACCCTCAGATCCTCTAGCACCAGTGAAAGGTGTAGAGATAAGAAAATGTCTACTTATTTATACCTTGCCTAGTTCTAAAAGGGATAGATAGTTTAGATAAGAAACTTGGCATCTCAGACTGTCGCGAGCAAGCAGGCAGCAACCCTTGATAGTGAGCTATCATATTTACCAAAAAATTCCTAAGTCAGTGAATGCAAAAGATTTTTTTCCTTAGTGAAAATTCTGTTCAACCAAAATAAGCAATGTGACACTACTTATGCTCCCACAGCATAAGGATATATAAATTAGCAAAATTAGGATATAAGCTGACAAAGTCTTAGTTTTCCCAGGTCATTTGGAGGGCTAAAGAAATGCTTCAGCAGAGCAGAAAAACTAAAAGTTTAATTAATAAAAGCTGGTACAAACCACTCCCATATAAAGATATGATATAATCATGATGTTTTTCTCTGTCAAAATTTTAAGAAGACCTGAGGTCCAAAATATCTCATTTATGCAATCTCAAAATTAGCCTTAATTGTAGGATGCTCACCCACAAACCCAGCAGCCCCCTAAAATGTCCAGTTGACTTACATTTCATGTAATCATATGGGTGTCTGTGGTGGAAGTTCCAGGGAAAGACAAAACACAAGACAACACCCACTATTTGTTGGGCATTGACAGATCCCGAGCTAGGCTCTTAAGAACATCACCTCATTGGGGCTGCTGGAGGCGGTCGCCATGATTCCACTCTGCAGAGGAAGACCTCGGAAGCAAGTGTGGCCCACCCCACCTCTGGCACAGAAGTGCTGGAGCTGGACTTTGACTCCAGAGTGATGCCTCTGAGCTGGCATGCTGTCCTCACACCTGCATACCAGGACGAGTTGCACTCCAAGTCCAGTTCTGCAACACATCTACCCCACGTCTCATGTTGTAGTGTGTCTTCCACATGCCCTATTTGAGTAGGTAGGTGCTAAAGTAAAGGTGTTCCAGAAAGAAGGGGGCTTATAACCAGGGGTTATGAGAATTAAGTTTAGGATTGAACAACTCCCTAAGGAGAGTAATTGGCAGAGCTATACAACATCACCCCTTGACATAGAGGATGAGACTTGAACAACTTCCAGTGTGTTCGGTGTTCTTTAACTCAGGAATGCTCTGAAGCGGAGACCCACGCACTTAATGAAACTGCAGTGGTACAGTCAGGATGAGGTGGGCGGGCGGGAGCGTGGAGGGGGGCATAATTGGTGTGGAGGGAAAGGAAGAAAGCATTTGCCATATTTGGAGAAGGCTTCTGATTTACAAATAGGAGATTCCCTGTGAGCAAAGGGGAAAGCAAAAAGAACCAAACTGATTTGCCAATTTCTGGAATAGAACTGCTTCCAGCAGAGGAAAGAGAGCAGGATAAATGCAAACAGATGGGGAAAGGATGAGTGTTCAAATGACAAAACGGTGGCCTTATATACTTTTGTTTCTTCTCCGGCTTAGTGACTTTGTTCAGGAAAAGAAATTGTTGATGTGAAATTACAGGTTGAGAAAGAAAGAATAATTTGAAACAGTTGAGTTTCAAATGTGCAACTTCATACCCAAATTTTAAAGGATGTCCTCAAGGAAAGTTAAGAGTGTTGGCTCTAAGTTCTCGGTTCACATTTTGGTTCCTCAACTCTCTAATGATGTGATTTTGGACAGCTCATGTCATCATTCTTGATTTAATTTCCTCAACCTAACAGGAGACTACATCCTAGAGCTGTTCTAAGGATTCTGAGTTAATGAATGCAAGATACTTAAACAGTACCTGGACCACGGTAAGCTATTAATACCAGTAAATCCTGGCTAGCATTACATCCCTTAGTGACCTAACTGGACATCATTTTCCCCTTTTTCCTATAATTTACACCATGTGCTAAAATTGAACATGGCACAGTTAGGATTAACTTAATAAAACTTCAGTTCAGCTGGACACTCTCAAGCTGGATAATCTGGATTATTCCCAAGTTCTTAGTCCGCCACAGGCATGCAAAAGCTGCCCGTGCCTGTGTAGGGCTGTGTTTTCTCCTTGAAGAGCCTTAGAGTCCAAAAAGGGGTAAAATAAATCTGGTGCTTCACCTTGGCATGTGCCCATTAACGTACACTTTAAAAGCAATAAGGAAAACACAGAGATAGAAGGGAGCCAATTTAACAGATGTTGGAAGATGATGGTATAAAGATGTGATAGATTCTCATAAAAAGTTGGCAGAGTTACATAGAATTTCAGATACCGTGGATTTGCAGAGTCCGCACGCTCTGCAACTTGGATACTTACAGGACATGTACACAGCAAAGCATTTGTGAGCAGAGGCTATACCTGGAGGCCAGATTATTCAACCCAGGAAATACCCTCTGGGGTATAACTAAGCCACACACCAGGACAGGGGAGAGCAGCCTTTTGTTTAACTCCCAAGTGTTAATGCATTTCTTAATACAGTGCTTTAAATCTAACTGCCGCTTCTAGTTTGTTATTATTATAGTTCATCTCCTTGGGAGGGCTGTTCTATGAGATATTTTGATTTTTCCTTTTTAAAGAAGAGTAGTCAAATATTTCACTACCAAAAGCCTTTATAATAGGTACCCTATGAAGGTAAGATAAAATAAGTTCTTGAAAATGTACTAGCTACTAAAGGGCCAATTAAGTATCACCTCTATGAAGGTGAAGAAGGCTAACATTTGTAGTACATTTTCCCACCTATAAAACGTTTTTGCAACGCAATTGGTACTGTTTGGATGGCAGGTAGCAGGGAAATCCTGAAGCTCGGTGTTCTAAAGAAATATGAGCATTCTGTAGCCCAGATGTGCTATTAAATTGGAACAGATACCCAAGATGAATCATAGTTTGGTAGGAAAAACTTACAATTAAGTCATTATGCTTCTTTTTTAATTGCAAAAACAAGTAACAGACATCCCAGCTCTGAGAAATACTATGTGTACAAAAACAAACTGTTCAGCCACTGAACCCTACGGCTATTGAGAAATGGGGTAGGTAGTTCCACAGTGGCTAACGTACATCAGAATCCATGCTGGACTTTGGAAATAAAATCTTGTGAACCAAACAATGACCTTCCATGACATGCATTGTGTGTGCTCCAGACAATGGGGAATTCACACACACAAACAAAAGACACACAACAAAACCTGCCAAAAAGGCATAGGAAACACCTGCTATTTTTTTTTTTTCATGAAACAGGATACTGATGATTATTTCATGTGAAGATTTAAAAATAATATACACTTCTCTATAGTGGCCACACAGGAGATTTAAAGCACCAAGGAAAATATCAGTGCAACAATATCTACAGTTTAAATTGGAAATTTTCTGTCTTTCCAGATTATCTCTCTTGTCAACAGGAGAAAAGATCTCTATAGATAAGAAAAGAGTTTGCTGACTTCCAGAAATAGCACACATTAAAAAAGAATCGCAATGATATACAAAGAATAAAATGTCTCTAAATTTGGAACAATAGCATAACACTGATTATGTTGATAAAAAAAGAGAAATTCCAGAGAAGTGAAACTATACAGGACGATGCTTCTCAATCCCGCATTCCTGACCTGTCAAAAAGAGAGACTTATGAGATTCTGAAATAGCTCGCAAATCACAGATACAGAAACATTATTATTTTTTTTAAACAAAAAAGTTTGCTGAAGGGTTTTGGGAAAGCCTTTCTCTCTGTGCTTGACTCCACCCTGGTACAAGGTCCTGTGTCCCCTTTTTCAAAGGAGCCACCTCAGCAGGGCCCATGGGCGCTGGGCTCAGTGACAGCAATGGCATGTTGTCAGTCGCTCATTGAAATATCCAATTGTTCATGTTTCATTTACATTTCAAATTTCTGTCAACTGTAGTAAGACAGTCGGAAACTCCCCAAGTGGCATATGTGGCATATAGCATCCTTATTGGGAGAGACAGAGGGAGGGAAAGAAGGGGAATTCCTGCAGCCACTCAGGGTGAGAATGGGATCCTGGCCTTGCCGGAGGCTCCTGCTTCCCTTCCCGACTGACTGTGAGCCAACTTCCCTTCTGTTTATTTCAGGAGTTCCCTTTGACTCAAAGCCAACAGCATATGGAGATCAATGGGACAATAAATGGTGGCGATGGGAAGACAAATAGCTCCTGGCATAGCCGACATCAGACCCCAGGCAGGACGGTCTGCACTGGGCCCCGGATTCTAGGGTTTTCTCCCATCACAGAGACACCTCCCATGGCTGTGCCTCAACAGCTGGGAATATCAATGACCAAAGCAGAAGTTAAGTATATGCAGAGCACTGATGGTTTTCAAAATACCAGGTTTTCAAGCCAGGTTTTCAAAAACCTGATAAATTTTAAAGGGCAAGAGTGTATTCTAATAAAGTTTCAGGACATTAAAAAATACACACTCAGATAAAATTAAAAGCTAAAAATAAATAACATCCCATATTGAACACCAGAGAATAAAAGGATTTTCTGTGATAGTAAATTGTTATTTCCCTGGAAACAAACATACAGCAAGTGTATAAGTATTTGATAAATACAAAATATATAAAATTAAAAAACAAATGTAAATATGCACATGTACATATGTAATGTACATTTCAAAATCCTGAGCTTATCGATTGTGTCGTATAAATCTCAATTCCAGGAAGAATTAGCCTATTTCTAGAATTTCTCTTAGTGCTTTGGGAGCTGCTGGGGAAGGACGCAGGGTGATAGCAAAGAATCCTCGTCCTCCTAAATGCCAGTTTCAAAGGACTAATCTTATTCATCTTTGTGATCGACTTGGGATTTCCATTACTCATCTTTCCTTCCACAATAAATGACATTTTTGAAGGATGCCCTTTTTGTTTAAATTTATTTCCTTCTGCTAAAGAAGTCTTTTTAAAATCCTGGAATTAAGGACTTCATTTCCATTCACAAAGTTCTTTTTGTTTACTTCCTCAGTCTGATTATTCTATTTGAGGGTATGCAGATGGCTAGATATCCCTTTTCATTCATGCTATCCTCAAAATAAAGTCCTAAAAATACCCATAGCAATTAATATTTAGAAATCTTCATTTTGGTCAATAGCCATCTTCATGGAATGTCTGTGTCTGAATTAGATCAGTATTAGTTAAGAGAGGGACAGAGAGAGAGAGAGACAGAGAGAGAGAGAGAGAGGCTCAAGGGCAGAACAACCTCATTATCTTCATTCCCAAATCAGAACCTTTTAGCTGGATCTTTTTACAATTTAACAGGAATCAAAGTAAAATCCTGGATCAAAATTCAAAAATTAATTGCACAAATGGAAGAGTAATAGTCAAGCAAAATTAAAAAAGAACACACAAAACAACTTACTGAAAAAATGGATTTTTGATAGAAATACATTGCTTGCGAGCCAATGTAATAATGTGTTTGGTAAAAAAGGGTGAAAGGGTGACAAGATTCTAGGACAGAGTTTTAGAAGCATAGCTTCCAAATCCAGAGGCAGGGGAATAGTTTTACTTCACTCCACACTGATCAGGCAGTAGCTAGAAAGCTGAGTTGAAATCTGAAGGCCGGGACCTAAGAAGGAAAGTTAGAAACTTAGAAGGTGCTTAGTTGAGGTGTGACCTTTCATGCGGGCAACTGGTCAGGAAGTCAGGATGTAGTTCAAGCTATCAATTAAAAATATTTTAATATGAAAAAGGTTTAAGAGATCATGCTCTTTACTAAGCTCTGCTGTGATCAGTACATTTTTTTCTTATTTCAAAAATATTAATTAATGGGGTACAAGTGTTTTTGTTAGAAGGATATCTTGTACAATGCTTAAGTCAGGGCTTTTGATGCGCCCATCACCAGAATAGTGTTCATTGTATCCAATAGGTAAGTTTTTATCCCTCACCCACCTCCTCCCTTCTTGGTTTCCAATGTCCTTTATATTTCTTTGTGCCTGAGTGTACCTATCTATTAGCTCCCACTTATTACCGAGAACATATAGTGTTTGGTTTTCCACTCCTGAGATACTTCACTTAGGATAATGGTCTCCAGTTCCCTCCACATTGCTGCAAATGACATAATTTCATTCCTCTTTATGGCTGAGTAGTACTCTATGGTATATATACACTACATTTTCTTTATCCACTCATGAATTGAAGGGCACTTAGGTTGATTTCACATCTTTGCAATTGTAGACTGTGCTCTCAATAAACATTCAAGTCTTTTTGATAAAATGACTTCATTTTTTGGGGGGGGTAGATATCCAGCAGTGAGATTGCTGGATCAAATTGTATGTCTACTTTTAGTTCTTTGAGGAATCTCCATACTGTTTTCCACAGGGGTAGTACTGATTTGCAGTCCCACCTACAGCGTATAAGCATTTCTCTCTCTCTCCATCTACTGTTTTTTGACTTTTTAATAATGGCCGTTCTGATAGGGGTAAGGTACTATCTCACTGTAGTTTTAATTTGTATTTCCCTGATGATTACTGATGTTGAGCATGCTTTCATATTTTTTTTTGCCATTTGCCTATCTTCATTTGAAAAACTTCTGATCATGTCTTTTGCCCACTTTTTGATGGGGTTGTTTGTTTTTTTTCTTGCCGATTTCTTTGAGTTCTTTGGTCTGGGTATCAGTCCTTTGTCAGATGTACAGTTTGCAAATATTTTCTCCAATTCTGTAGGTTGTTTATTCACTCTGTTGATTATTTCCTTTGCTGTACATGAGCTTTTTAATTGAATTAAGTCTCATTTATTTATTTTTGTTGTTGCTATATTTGCCTTTGGGGTCTTTGTCATAAATTCTTCACCTAGGCCAATGTCTATTAATAAAAGAAGTTTTCCTACATTTTCTTCTGGAATTTTTATGGTTTCATGCTTTACATTTAAGTCAAACTATCCCTGCTTGCTGACAATATGATCTTGTATCTAGAAAACCCTAAAAACTCCACAAAAAGACTCCTGGAATTGATAAATAAATTCAGCAAACTCTCAGGTTCCAAAATCAATGTACACAAATCAGTAACATTTCTATACACTAATAACAGTCAAGCAGAGAGTCAAATCAAGGCCTCAATACCATTTACAATTGCTACAAAGAAAATAAAATACCTAGGAATATACTTAGCAAAGGAGGTTAAAGATCTCTACAAGGAGAACTATAAACTTTGATGAAAGAAATTGCAAATGACACAAATGGGAAAGCATCACCTGCTCATGGATTGGTAGAATCAACACTGTTAAAATGTCCATACTGTTCAAAGTGATTTACAGAGTCAATGCAATCCTCATCAAATTATGAGCGTCATATTTCACAGATCTAGAAAAAAATAATCCTAAATTTCATTTGGAACCAAAAAGGAGCCTGAATAGGCAAAGCAATCTTAAGCAAAAAGAACAAATCTGGAGGATCACAGCACCTGACTGCAAACTATATTACAAGGTTATAGCAACCAAAACAGCATGGTATTGGTATAGAAGTAGAGACATGGACAAATCTGGAGGATCACAGTACGTGACTGTAAACTATACTACAAGGTTATAGCAACCAAAACAGCATGGTATTGGTATAGAAGTAGAGACATGGACCAATGAAACAGAACAGGGAACCCAGAAAAGAAACCATTTACCTACAACCAACTGATCTTCAACAAAGCAGACAATAACACATGCCGGGGAAAGGAAGCCCTGTTCAATAAATGGTGCTGGGAAAACTGGATAGCCACATGCAGAAGAATGAAACAGGACCCCTATCTCTGCCATATACAAAAATTAATTCAGGTTGGGTTAAATCCTTAAGTTTAAAGCATGCAATCAGTAAATTTGAAGGAGATGGGGTTTGCATTGGGGTGAGTGCAGGAGTGATGGAACAGGAAGCTCCTTGGAGCAGGAGGGTTGTGGGGTGAGGACTGGCTGGAGTGCAATGCTAGAGTTTGGGCATCACCAAGGTGTCTGAATTTGTGTGTATTTATGGGGTGGAATGGGAGGGTGGGATTCCTGAGGAGAAGCAGGCATGTGTCAAAGTTCAGCTCCTCTTATATTATAATTTTATCAAGAGCTCTGGTGATAGCAACCGTAGTATATGCCACAGGGCCATCCATCTGTGGTACACTGCGATGGTTATCCCGGTCCGATAGACCACCTGTCAATCACGCCCACTTTATGTCCTGTCAATGGCATGTCTATCAGTGGGTTTCTTGTAGTGCAGCTGTGAAATGAGTCTTACTGCCTTGGACTTTCAAGTGGGAATCAACGTTATAAGAAAGTCTTGAAATCTTATTTTGAAGAGGAGAAGTCTTTTTAGTGGAATTTTTAGGAGTTATTTTCTTTTGCAATAATATACTATACTTTTAATTAACTGAGTTTTCAAATGAATTTTACTCTGGACAGTTACAGGGAAAGTCTGTCCAACTTCCTTCCCTGGAGTCTCCAGGGAACAGAGCAGATCTCCATCAGTCCCCAGTGCAATCTCCTGTCCTTCCTGGGTATGGGGCTGGGGAAAAGACGGCTCAGTATTCTAGACCAATAATTCTATCATTCTATGAAGAGAAGCCCAAATATTTGTAAAACGTCAGGTGTTAAATGATGAGGAATTCACCCTAAAGCCTTCCAGTGCAGGAAGCCTGGCTTCCTGTTGCAGAGTTGTGCTTGAATTTTCTGGATTAGTTACTCAATCCTCTCTTTCTTTCAGGTTGCAAGGGTATGGCGTGGGGCCGTGGGCACATACAGTAAAACCTGTTCAAGATTTATGAATCTCGCCATCCGTGGCTGGCATATCCCAGCTACCCAGGCACAAGATCTGCCACTTCTCTAATGTGGGTTGAAATGAGTAGAATGTTAAAAGCAACACAAACAAAAGAGAACTGCTTCCTAGAGGCTTGCAGATGCTGTTGATCGTGTTCCAAATCAATGGAAACTCATTTGTCCTGAAAGGCTGTGGCAATAGTCCTTTCCCTAAATCCAAGAAAGGCTAGTTTTCTAGGCAGATGCTAATATAGGTGCACATGCACAACTGATCTTGGCATTAAAGACCTCTTGCAATGCACCTATTATTTTCAAAAGACTTTTACAATGCTATAGTCACTGCTCAAAGTGTATTTTCTTAAAAATAATTATTACCATGTAGAGCTAAGACATGCCAAGGCTCCAATTTTCATTAGAGAGAGACCAACCTCACTATATAATTCATTTGACCTTCTGTTTCTTTATTCAAAACAGAACTAAAGTTTGAAGGACAGTTATAGTTCCTTACAAAGACAACAATCTAATGGAAAACATCGATGTTGACAATGGAGCTGAGAACTCATTTAGGCCAAAGATTATTATCTACCCAGCATTAATTACTTCCATTTCGTTTTGTTCTGTTTTATGTTATTTCTTTCTTTCTGATTCCAAACCTTTCGAAGTTCTCCATCCTAACAGAGTTTTAGACACAAAAACTTCTGTTCCTGTGGTGGATTTTTGCTGCCCTCACAGTGGCTTAGCAGGAACCTGTCATCAATGCAGGGCCTGTGTTGGGTTACAGGGAGGCCTCTGGCTGCTTCAGTTCTCCTAGAATGTAAACTTCTAGACTGGACACAGAGAGGAAAGGGGCAGGAATATTTTGATCTTTCTAATCAGTGGGGACATATGGCCTTTTGAAGGCCTGCTTTGTGCTTCCCCTGTGAGTCAGACATCTGACGCCTCGAATGATTTGGTTGTCTACACTGCAGTGAACTTGTTCGGGTGGGATGCCACGGGGCTCAGGGCTGCAGGCTGCTCAGGGCCTCAGGTTGGCCAAGACAATTTTGAAATGCCTGTTTCATTTGGGTGAATTTCTGCTCACCTAAATGTTAGTGGTAATGACACATAATGTAGGTAGCGTCTTCACTCTTTGGTGATGAAGGACATCAATGGTGTCCTTTTGATGTAACACTGGGGGAAATAAGGGGGGAATGAGATGCCCTGTGTCCTAATTCCCAGGTACCCACTGTCCGTGTGCATCTGGGGAGAAAAGTGCATGCATGGTCACTTGGTTTGGTCATTTCTGCTATTTCCCCCTTTTGGCTACTATTTTATCATCTCTAGAAGAAAACAAAAAGAGTAATTTCAAAAGTTTGCAAAATGATCTATTAATTTTTTCTGTATTATCGAAGTATGATAGAAGACGATTTATAAGCAAGAACATTTAGACTAACCCCAGAGGCCCACTGAGACAAGCTGGGCTGGGAGGACAGTGTGGACGCCATTTCCACAGTGAGGCTCCACGGTTCAGACACTCTTCCGAATGCATGAGGGGGGCAGATTCTGAGAAGATGTTTCTGTTTCCAGAGTGGCTTTTAGAAAGCATATAATGCTTGGTAACTACTTTGGTCTGGTCTTTTTAGAAATCCTGCAATTGTTTACTAAGAATGAATTGGAAGTGAATAAAACAAAACAAATGTCTTTGAAGATGGGCATTTCTTCTCTAACAGAAAGGGGGAAATGCTTTCATGCTATACTTGTCAAAACATTCCATCAGGAGGCAGGGAAAAAAGGAGAATTTCTGAAACCAGAGTTTTGGTTTGGTTTATAAGAACAGTAGAAGCATGAATTCCTCTTAGCCCAGTTTATCAACAGTCTCTTGGAGTCTGTGTGAGGTTTTCCATCAAGACACAAAATAGCTTTTATTTTCATTATCCTGAGTGTGAACCAATATAACACACTTTTCTGGAAGCCACACAAGGAAAGACATTTCTCCAGAACAGTCAACTGAGACTGGAGTCCAGTTAATAACTTCTTCCCACTCCAGTGATGGTGGCGGTGTGGACGCCTGTCTAGCCGAGGTTCGCTTGTGGGGGTCACCTCCCGAGCCCAAGGGAAGGTCCTCCTCCACCTGGCACCAGGCAGCGGGCTGGCCTCGTGGTCATTTCTGTGCTTCTGCAAACACCATATGTTCACCAGCGTCCCTAGTGTTCATTCTGTTTTTCCAGAAACATCTGCATAGTGGGGAACCCAGCTAAGCTAAAAAAAGGGTTAACTTTTCTCTTGGCTTTGTTCCCTTCTCTGATGGAGCTCTGAAAATCCCTCCTCTCGGTTAGTCTGTGTGAATGCAGATGCAGAAGGGAACACACGGGGTGTGCGGTTCTCTCGGAGAGACTGGGCTTCCTCCCGTGTTTCTAGGGTAGCAGACTAATTCTCCAAAGATTGTGAATGTTTTAAGGTGCTGAAGTAACCAGCTTTCATTAGCTATGCCTGACACCAACAAAGCATACTTTTTTCAATACGAAGGAATGTGGCGTGGGCTGCGAAAGCACGTGTGTGTACGCATGCGCACCCATGCAGTGTTCATGAGCAGTGGGGAAATGGGCAAAGCAAATATGAAAACATTTTCAATTCTTCCTCTGCACTCAGGTACTAAGACATCCAAAGTTCCAAAGCTTCCTTATTAATCCCTGAAGACGCAGTGTGCCTATTGTAAATGTGTTCTCTGCTGACTACAGTATCCTTCAGTACCTGCTTAGCTGTTACCATAGCAGTGGTGTGACTTGGGCAATTTCCGTGAAGCTGAATGCAATGCTAGGTCACAAACCACCATGATTCATTTTCACCAGTGACTTCCATAATTCCCGTGAGTTAAGAGTGTGTTTTACTGATAGGAAGCAACAGAGTCCAAGGTGAAGTTTACCGTGTTTCATTCAGATAAAGGAAATGATGATTTCAAAGGTGACAGAAATAAACTTTTTCTCTAAAAGCTGACTTCAATCATCAGATTCGGTCTACAATGATGTTCTTTGGGTCCATTTCAGTGAGGCAGTATTAAAGTTATGTCTCTTTGGGATTTTCATAATGAATTTTTCCTTTTGGATGAGCTCCGAAGTGTCCCGTTTTCTACCCCATCCTAAAGAGGGTGACAATGGTCCTTTTGACTTAAATATGTATCGTATGGGGTGGGGTGGAGAGTGTGGGAGGGGCCTGAAGCTCTGTAATGCTTCTGTCGTCCCCAGCTGCATAATTAACTGGATCCCACAGCAGTTTATTAAACGTCCTACTTTAAGAAAATTGTTAAGTCTTGCTGGAAAGGAGGGAAGAGCCACGGTATGTTCCGAAGCTCCAGGGTGGATGAGCAAAGGTCTCCTCCTGGACCAAAGGCAACCAGACACGGGGTCTTCAGCTGGGCACCGGGGTGTTCTTGATCAGCGCTCACATTGGAAAAGCGAGAAAGACAATTTCCTTAAGAGGTGTGGGGTACGGCGGCAGGCAAGGTGATGGAGCAGCTAAGAATTTCCTCACTCTGTGCACATGCCATTTCCAAAATGCTGACTTCTGGGGTCTATTGCTTTTGAGATAAAGGTATAAGCCCAGTAGGTTACACATCTTGGTCTTACTTTCATGAAACCCTGATTTTATAATATGTTTTATTTTCATCCAGGATTTACTATCTAGAAAGAATATTTCTACTCATTTACTGCGAGTTTACTGTCTCTGCACCCTCCCTAGACCCTCGAGCCCTGGCTCCATGAGCACTAGAGTTGGGACGTTTGGCATGATGGCTAGACCCACGTGGCTATTTCATTTGAATTTTAATTAATAAAAATGAAAGAAAATTTAAAATTCAGTTCATCATTCACTAGCCACATATGAAGTACTCACAAAGCCACAGTGGACAGAGCAGATGGAGAACCATCTTTGAAGAAAATTCTCTGGAGAGCAGAGAACAGCACTAGAATGTCACCTTCGAAAGATTAGGGATATCACCTGCTATGTTTGCATCTGTAGGGCCTAGATGGTGTCTGACACGTGATACCTGTGTAGTAAATATCTGTTAAATGAATAGCTATTG
Source organism: Lepilemur ruficaudatus (assembly GCA_963574885.1). Taxonomy (NCBI): domain Eukaryota; kingdom Metazoa; phylum Chordata; class Mammalia; order Primates; family Lepilemuridae; genus Lepilemur; species Lepilemur ruficaudatus. Next base: position 58,037 of record CAUYRT010066488.1, read on the forward strand.
TTTTTAACTTTTAGTAACCAACTGTGGCTATGCCTAATCTCCTGCTTCTGATGGGGGCTGAGTTTCTGTCTTTCACAGCATTTTCTTCAAGTAGAACTAGACTCTCATTGAATGGATCGCCAAAACGAGACCCTCGACCAGCTTCCCCACAAAGGGCTCTGACCTTGGGTAAGACACACGACTGCTTTAAGAAATCTCCCGAGGGCTCCTCACCCAGCTCAGTTACACAGTCTCCCGGAGACTTGCACAGTCTTCTCCCCCCAGCTCTCCTGGAGTCACCCTGGCCTCCTCACAGTCCCCAGATCACAGGGGCACACCTTGCTCAGGTCCTCTGCTTGCTGCTGGCCCCCTCCCATGTGCACTGAGGTAGCCCCTGCTATCAGACGAGCACCCTGCCCGTAGTAGCAAATATGAAACACACATTGGAGGGTGGAAGGAATGTAAAACTCCTCTGCTGAAAGGAACCTAGGGTTCTTCTTATGGTGGCCAACATGAAAGAAAATGCCACTTTAAAAGCTCATCACAGGATTGACAAATTAGGTGGCCACTGTCCAAACCTGCTGCAATACTATTTTCCGCACAAAAAATAACCCTGTAACCCAGTTGCTGCAGCTCCTGCGGCTCCGCACGAGCCAGACCACCTCTGCTCCAAAGTCACACTAAAAATAACCGCACGATTTGGAAAGTGGGTGAGAGCTATGTGTAGACAAGGGTTATAAAAGCCCGGAAGCCAGGCAGTGTTTCTGCTATTTCTGAATAATTCTTTGACCTTTCTGTGCTGTGACGGTGTATAGAATACTGGAGACAACTCCTGGTAAGTACGCTGAACACACCATTAAAAAGTGTCTGCCTAGAAAAACAGCAGCCGGTTTGGAAAGAGGTCTGCCACAGCGACGCTTTTATTCCGCACTCTCAAGAAGCTTCAAAGAGCTAAGACAGGTGGCTGCATGGATTGTGGAAATGGATGGAAGTTGCAACGACAGTCTGACCATCTGAGCTGAATTGATCTCCACGGCACCACTGTGGGCTACGAGTTTGCAGGTTTATACTAAGTCATTTCAAAGAGAAAATTTAGTTTAAATATGAAATCCTGGCTATATGCATGAAAGGATAAGGTTTATGGTAGAAGACACTGTCAGCAAGACTGCAGTTCACCTTAGAGGGATCTTGCCAGTTGCTGTGTTCACAGCTGCCGTGGGCACCCTCCCCTTCCTTTCCCTGAGGCAACATGTCCTTTTTTGTCTGAGGATTGTTGCCCCTCTGAGCAGACAGCATGTGCCAAAGACATTGAGTGTTCCTGTCTTCCCACGATCTGCCCCCACCCACCTCCGGGAGCTCTCTCTACTCCTCTGCTTCCTCTTTTGCTCAGTTTCTCTCTGGCTTCTTTCACTTTGATTTATACTGCTGAATTTAAGGAATCTTGTGAGGTTAAGAATTATTTGACCTACTTCCAGGGACCCACAGACTGTGGGAAAATCTTAGCTCCATGAAAAAATGCAACAGCTAAACACAACTTGTTGTCCTAAGCACTTAGCCATTGCCCCAGAGCGAGCTTGTTTGGTTTAGTCCCCGTGTTCTGGCTCCAGCTGTCAGGCCCATTGGAAGGGGCTCCAGATGCAGACTGGACGGGTGCTGAGTGGCGCGGGCCGCTCCTGTGCACGTGGGCAGGGGCTGATGATGTCACCTCTCTTCTCCCCCTGCAGTTTGACAGGGCTGTTGTCCATCTCACTAACCTGTCTTTGTACTTACTACTTTTTGAAATGCCCAATTCTCTTAGGTAAAAAAGGTGCCCCGTGAAGGGTGGTGTCATTAAAACTTTGAAACAACTTACTGATTAGGTGGTAGGAGGGGAGAACAGGAACCTCGCTGAGTAACTGAAGTAATGAACTAAAATTGACCTCGCTTAGAAAAACCTGAGGCTCTCACCACTTTTTAGGCGAGTTAATGAGCAAAGGCAAAGTTGTCTTCATCTGCCGAGTCCGTGCCTTACTTGCTCTCCCTACTGATGCCCGTACTATTGATCTGCGTACCACACGGTGGTCATAACTCTGCTTTGGTAGAAATTCTGTAACCAAAGTTCACTCCGATGCTTTCCACTCAACAGCCTTCCATCTCCACGGTGTACAAAGGAAGAAAAGGGAAACAAATGGAGAAAGGTACGCGGGGTAGGCAGCTGTCTAGTGCTGAGGGCCGCGTGGTATTCCGCAGAGGGGACCGTCTGAGAAGTTAGTTTGGTGACGTTCTTCGGTGTATCACCCCGGGTAGCATTGGTGAATTAGGACTTGTAATTATTCCAATATACTTAATAGAGATTATTTGAAATACAGACCCTCAACCAACAATAAAGTCTTAAATCATGTTAAAGTTATTTGTTTTTTAATTTCCTAAACAACTGAAGAGGTGATTAGAGAATTAGCTAGTGAATCATAACGCATGAACAAAGAGAGTGAAATTTCTTTTCATCCCTGCCCCTGCCTGTGTGTTTTCCCCGTTCCCCTCCCCCAGGCCCCCTGCATTTCACTCTTCTAGGCTGATCTATGGGAAGAGAAGGAAAAGATTATTTGTATTGGAAAAAGAGTTCATCTAAAAGTCCTCAAACTTGGGTTTTGTCCTGGCCTCTGCTGTGGTCTGGGTGTGAGGTCTCGCGTGTCAGTTACCTCCTGTGAGTGCCCTCTTGTTACCTCCTGTGGGTGCCCTCCTGTTACCTCCTGTGGGTGCCCTCCTGTGTGACTGCACCCTGCTCAGCTCCCCAGCTCCGCCCAGGGAGGGAGGTGGCCCGGCCGTGCCAGGTCCCGCCTTCCTGCCCGCTCTTTGGCTTGCTGGGATCATCTGTGGGCCTGGGTGGTTCTGTCTGTGAGAAGCAATTCTCTCCCTGCTATGAGAATCCACGTCTCCATCTAAGGGCGGAGAATCAGGCTGCACAGATTTTACACAAAGCCCATTCATTCGGTAACATGAGAATTCATTTGGAATTGGAATCCATAGTACATTTGTGATTTCTGCTTAGAGTCCAAAAGTTATCCGGTAACACATTTTCTGATGTTGGCTGTCACCATGGTGAGGAACAAATTAACTGGGGTACCATGGCCATATAAGGCTGAGTTAGCCAAGTGCTCGGGAGGGGGTGTCTGCACTCAGGCATTTTCATGGCTGCCACAGTAGCACCGTCGGGAAAATATACCGCAAGGCCCCCCAGGGGAAGCTGTGGGAAAGAACAAACTATGCACACAGCTCTTTGAACAGCAAATTCTGTCCAACTGCTATTTTTATGTATTACATTACTTTAAAAAAATACTATCAGTCCAGAAATAGGGCGGAAATAGCTCTGCTTTCTGCAGAAACACATTTGGGAAAGTCTGTTAATTAATAACTATTTAAGCCACAATACATGAGGTTTGTAGTATTGAAATAGACACTGTATCTTTAAAAAGTGTTTTAATAAACTATATGCTATTGTCCTAACAATAAATATGTTCAGTAATACATTGGAATTGTCTTCAGTAACACACCCTGTAGAAAATGGTAAGTGGTAACATTTATCTCTTTCTTGCCTTTTCCTGTCAGCCATTTCTAAATCACCTTATTGATCAATGTTCAGTGGCACCCCTGACACAACCGGGCAGCCCCATGTGCCTACGGTTAAAACACCCCAGTGACTGGCTCCGTGAGCTCTCAGGGCAGCTCGGGTCCCGTCCAGGTGTGACGACTGTGCCAAGCATGCGCAGCACGCAGACAAGTGCAGCCCTTGCAAGGTTCCAGGCCACCTGAGCGCTTCCCATACATAGTGGATCCCACAGCCCAGGCCCCAAAGTGGAGTATCGTTTGCCTCTGTCTCCTGTATGACCTCTCAGACAACTGCCAAATCTCAACCTAATTTGATCCCCGTTGATAACCCACCTACATAATTACAGGAAAGCCAAACTCACACCGAGATTTGGATTACTTACGTTCATCAAATTAACAGAAGGTGTCAATTTTTCACTTTACTTGCAAAGCATAGAAACAGACTCAAGGTGCTTCTTTCATTAGAGACACAGGGAAATAAAAGGTCTTGATGCCTGTACTGTAAATTTACTAAATTATGGAGACCTAAGAACCCTTAGACTCCCTCCTAATAACCTCTTTGGAAAGATCTTTGGCATAATATAACAGTATACTGCGATGCAGACGCATTATATATCGAAATCATCAGAATTAGCTATCTTTACTGACAAACAAAATACTTCTAAAGGCATTACAGAAATTTTAATGTGTGGGTTCTGCATCAGACAATCATAGAAAGTGAAAAGGAGCAGACCAGTGACCATCTACCCAGTTTGTTTGGGGTCTGTCTGGCTGATTACTTGGAGAAGAATGTAGAGTCCCCCTAGAGTCTCACTCCCACCAACACAGGCGGGTCCCGCAGATGTTTGTATACCGCTCATTTGTCTACTCCACGCCCACATAAGGCTGGGCTCGCCTCCGCTCGGGGAGTGGAGAGTCTGCAGTCGGGCGTTTTCACCACCGCTGCTGAAGCATCGCTGGGAAAATCTATACCAACAGACCCAAGGGATTTTAAATCTCCTGAAATGGCTTCCATATACTTAAAAATGTTTATCCTTGTTAAATGCTGATAAATAACCTTCAACTAGCAATTCCCAAAGCATAAAGTCCCCACCCCAAGCAGAGGAATCCTTTACTAAAACAGATAACTGTCTGGAGAATTGCAGCTCGTGATGAACACAGCATGTGGAGAAGAGAGCTTCCATCTAGGGGCAGGAAGCCTCCTCTGTTGTGATCTTTGACATTGAAATAATGATCAGTCACATGAGCAGAGAGGACCACCAAATGTATAAAGAGGTGTCCTGTCATAAATTTTGCTGATGTGATTTTGTGCAAGGGACACAGGCAGCGGCGTAGTACCCCAGCCTCGGAGGCCAAGCTCAGGCGGGTTTGTCCTTCCTACTGGGCAGGAACAAGGGAGGTCTACTTTAGAAAACAACTTCAGGGTTCAATTTGGTGTAGCTCATTTGGGACACTCAAGCTGGGTATAGTTTCTGGTTTCAACAACAAGGCAATGCAGCAGCAAGGATTCCCCATTGCCGGGGTAACCTGGCGTTTGCCAAATGAAGGTGCAGACACCCTCGAGTCCTGGAGACAATTGCCTGAGTACAAGGAACAAAGAGGCAGGAGACTGTCGTGAAAGGAAATACCCTTCCCACACTTCCACACACGCAGAAAGGGCTTGACCATGTAAGTTAAAATAATGCAGTTTAAAATACGTAATGTCAAGACTTAAACATCAGTTTTAAAGGCAGCAGAATAAGAGATCAATCACTTCAATTGAACATGTTAAACCCAATATCAGGTCAATATTTCAAATTCAGGCAGGTATAATGGTGATAATTTGGGGTAGCCTTTTTTTCTCTTATTTATCTATGAAATGGGCTACATAAAGGACATTCAGGGAATGAGCAATTTTAACACATTCACTGCCACACTAAAAGAAAAATTTTCCTGGGGGCCATGGTGTTTTATTATGAAAATAGAATAAAAACTTCAAAAACAAAATGATCCTAATTTAATGAAAACTTTATTATTTTGTTATTGTTTTCTGTGCTTCAGTTATATGCAATTTAAATTGCCAGTGTTAATTGTAGCAGTAAGAATATCAACAAGTAAGATTTTCATGAATCAACTACAGCTACACATGCTTCACGAGGCCCTGGGCCCAAAAATAGCTTGAGTTAAATACAACTCACATGGCAGTTAATGTGTTAAAAGTTAGATTTTTATCCAGGGTATAATTGCCAGTGTTCTCTAGCTGCATACCTGTATTGCAGTATAAACACAACTATGTTTTTCTTCATGTGAAATTTTTATGAAATCTATGTTTAAGTATAAAACATAGTTGCATTTTATATATACACATATACACAGATAGGTATTTATAACAATGAACAAGAGAAAAAATGCTTATGAAAATTAGCTCAATTACTCTCAATGTATCAGGAAGATGGTATAAATTGACCCAATTTTGCACTATATTATTGTTCGTTCTGGTGGAAGAGAATATAATTGTATTAAATTTCTTAGCAAAGTATGCAATTGACTTAATCAGGCAATTTAAGAAACATTCATTTCAAAGGGAAGTATGGTCACATGCTGTAAAATGGCATTTTGGTCAAGAACAGACTATGTGTGAGATGATAGTCCCCTAAGACCATAATGGAGCTGAAGAATTCCTACCATCTAGCGACGTAGCCATCAAAACATAGTGCAACACCATCCTCGTGTGTTTCTTGTGATGCTGGCGTAGACAAACCTGCTGCACTTACAGTTGCATAAAAGTGAAGCACGTCCAACTACACACGGTACATAATACTTGATGATAAATGACGATGTTACTGGTTTATGTATCTACTATACTATATTTTTTAATCATTATTTTAGAATGTACTGCTTCTATTTGTTAAAAAAGAAAAGAGTGTTGGTAAAAGAGCCTCTGGCAGGTCCTTCAGGAGGCATTCCAGAGAGGGCATTTTTGTCACAGGCGGTGACAGCTCCACGCCTGTTATTGCCCCTGGAGACCTTTCCATGGGGCAAGATGGATGTGTGATATTGACGATCCTGACCCTGTGTAGGCCTAGGCTAATGTGGTATTTGTGACTTAGTTATTAACAAAACAGTTTAAAAAGTAAAAAAAGAAATAAAAATTTTGAAAATAGTAAAAAGCTTATAGAATAAGGATATAACAAAAGAAAGGATATAACAGCTGCCCAATGTGTTTGTGTTTTAAGCTAAGTGTTATTACAAAAGAGTCAAAAAGGTATAAAAATTAAAAAGTTTATAAAGTAAAAAAGTTATAGTAAGCTAAGGTTAATTTATTATTGCAGAAAGAAAACTATTTTTAAAAAACGTAGTGTAGCCTAAGTTTACAAAGTCTACAGTAGCGCACAGTAGTGTCCGAGGCCTTCACACTCACTCGCCCCTCTCTGACTCACCCAGAGCAACTTCTATCCGCAAGCTCCATCCATGGTAAGTGCCCTATACACGTGTGCCATTTTTTACATCTTTTACACTGTATTTTTACTGTACCTTTGTGTGTTTAGCCGTGTTTGGATACATAAACACTTCCTACTGTCTTACAGTTGCCTACAGCGTTCAGTACGGTAGCATGCTGTGCAGATGCGCAGCCCACGAGCCACAGGCTACGCCACACAGCCCAGGTGCGTAGCGGCTGTACCGCCCGTGCCTGTGTAAGTGCACTCTGCGATGTCTGCACGACAAAACCACCTCACGATGCATTTCCCAGAGTGCATCCCCGCTGAAGTGAGACATGACTGGGTGAGGAAGGTAACAGTTATCGAAATGCTGTGACTTACGCGCCCGCCTTTCTCGGGGTAGCACTGGCAGCCCCCACTGCAGTCTCTCCCTCCACAGGGCACATCAAACTTCTTCACACCCTGCAACAATAAAACACAAAGCAAAGAAAAAGTTACCTAAAACAGTGTCAACTGCAATACGTATCATAAGCTCATCTGTTGAGAATCCTTCCAACTCTAACATTCAAAACATTCCGTAAGTCCTTTTTAGAAACAGACTTTAACTTTAAGAACAGGTTTAGGCACACAGCAAAATTGAGCGGAAGGTACTGAGATTTCCCGTAGAGCCCCTGTCCACCCCCACCCCTCCGCCTTCCCCCCATCCACATCCTGCACCAGAGCGGACACTGTGACAATGGATGCAGCTGCACTGACACATCCTTATCACCTGGAGTCCAGAGTTTGCATGAGGGTTCACTCTTGGTGCTGCACATTCGGTGGCCAGTAAGCCTTGGTAAAGAGCCCACTGAGTAGCAGAGAATACTCCCCAAATCCAGGGATTCCATGTGAAGCGAGGAAACTAAATGTGCACCTGATATGACACGGAGGATTGTGTTACGATTGAGAAACTCTGGGGGCGCAGGACGCAGTTCTTTTGCTGTCCGGAAATGTCAGGGTGCACCTGGAGAAGATGGCTGAGGTGAGCCCAGAGGGTGGGCAAGAGCCCTGCGAGGAGAGGAGCAGGTGGGGCCGGCATGAACTGTGGCTTTGTCACACTCAGCAGGGCCACTCCGGCTCCATCAGTAACACCCATCATGGTGATCAAAGGGGGTTCCTGTGAGGAGGGCGGCCTTGCAGAGCCTTGCAGATACACCTGCTGATGGGGTGACAGACCCTCACCTTCAGCAATGGCATCACCTGTGACCTCAATTGCAACCACCTGCAAAGGAAAGCCCGCCCCCTTCCCCTTCCCTCCATAGACACGCTTATCTTGGTGGGAGGAGGAGGAATCTGGGGCCAGAGGCTTTCCTGGTGTTTATTTGGTCAGGTGGGTGGCATAATCCAACTGTCTGTCCAGATGGGGATATAACTCTGAAATGAGTTCAGTGGATAACTGAGCTAGTTCCCTGCCCGCACAGTCCCAACGGGGCAAAAAGGCGTTTCTCACCCTTGATCTCCACATTTCAGGTGAAAGATGGACTTGGAGATTGGACTACCTGGAGAAGTACCTTAGCTCTTCCTTTCAGAATATGTTCCCACTACCAAACATTTTGAGACAAAAATGACAATCAGATGGGCCCTCTTTTCTCTCCTTCTAATCAGCCAAGCATCAGACTTGGCCTCCTATCCCCCCACAGGTGAGTTCCTGCAGCCCTCCCCCCACAGGTGAGCTCCTGCGGCCCTCCCGCCACAGGTTCCTGCAGCCCTCCACCCACAGGTGGGTTCCTGCAGCTCTCCCCCTACAGGTGAGCCAGTGTAGCAGCTCATAGGTAAATCCTAGTCTGGCCCTTTACCCTCAGCCAGTCTCTGCCCACCTGTCTGGAGCCCATCCTGTAGGCAGTTACACTTTAGGGACCCTGGACAAGGTTGGCTTCTGGTGCTCAGTGAGCCAAACCTCATCATGCAAGTAAAACTTCCAGATGACGGAACGCTTTCCAATTATGAACAAATTTTACGACATTTTACCACAGCCTTTTCATTCTCTTCTGAGTTGAGTCTCAATGACTCAACAGGATGCTGGCTTGGGGACCCCCTCTGTAACTTTCTCGTGGTAGCACGTCTGCCAGGTCTTCCCTGTTCCCAGCACGGATGGAACACCCGTGTGCAAGTGCAGGTGTCACCCCTGAGGCTCCCGCTCAGCACGGGCTTCCTAGCAGTGCTGGCAGACTGGCAGGACAAGGACACTCAAAGCCACCTGAACCCTTAGCAATCACTCTGTGTTCTTATGCAGATGATCAACCCCTTCCGTTAGCTAACAACTTCCCCTAGAGAGGGCTCACTGGAGAGTTGCACATTTTTTGTGTTCTTATTACAATTTTTTGCCTGATGTAGTACCTGATGCCTCAGTCACTACTTTGAAGAATTCTAAAAAGTCTGAAAAAGTCTCAAACCCTTTAAAGAAACCTATACTTTGAAAGCCTTTTACATTCCCCCCTTTTTTTGTCCTGAATGAGTTGATGAGACAGCTTGAGTTCCACAGTGCAAAAGAAAACACGTATGAAATCTGCTCATGCCCTCACAACAGCATTTGCCCATTTCCTATGGCTCCCGTGTTTATCTACAATAGGGCTTATAAGTTTCATGACTTTGAATATGTGAATTTTTTAGAAATCCAGCTCCACTAAGCCGCAGGTTTATCACCAAAGACAGGGGTCTAGCTGGCTGCCACAGGCATACGTTTTATTCCACACGAGCGGAACATGAACAGGCGCCTTGGCTCACGTCCACAGTTCACCCAATAACTCATTCGCCAGTTGCTTGGGAATGGCGGGGGCCTCTTCAGTCTAAAGGGTAAAGCACAAACTCATATTCTCCATCTGGTATTTCACATTCTATTTTTAATTTTGATTTTAGAGCCACTTGCCAAGTCCCTGCATATAAATCAATGGCTGAAATGATTTTAATGGTTTCCAATTGATCTAACAGACTCCCTATTCCAGGGTTAGGATATTCACTGGATTTAGTTATAGAAATGGGTTCTTCATAACCTGCTTAAAATGGAATGGTGTTTTCTTGCTTTTGGAATGAGGACCTGTAGGCTAACTATGCTATCTCCCAGACTCCACACTTTTTCAACCCTGCACCAGTGGCTCAGACACCCTGTCTCATGAGGGGAGGAATACTCCATTGGGAGGCAGCCCCCCACCCCTGCTTCCATGCCAAGCCAGTTGCCAGTATGGGCATTCCAACTGGGCGTGTGTGTGTGTGTACATGTGTAAGTGTGCGTGTGTGCACCTGTGTGTGTGTTCCCATCAGCAGCTTAGCTGTCCTCAGACGGACTCTTATGAATTCCAGCATCTACAAGAGCCCGAAGTACCACACTAGAATGTCAGATCTCCAGGATGAACAGAAATATTTACTTCTTAGGGCAGGGTGTGTGCCCCAGACAGTCTCTTAAATACTGAACAAGCCTCTCACCTGAGCTGTGGCATTCCCCTGACAAGATACGGGACTCTGAAACAGTCTCAAGACACGAATGCCTTCCTGGGGACTTGTGACGAGGAGAGTGGTGTGGCCAGGCCCCACCCCTCCAAAACAAAAGAATATGAAATGCACACACCAGTGCCACACACTCCCTGGAGTCTGTCCCTTGATTTTACTGTTTGACGCAGCTGCAGGACAAGCCGTGATCCTACCCTTGTCAACTCCTTAATAAAAATGACGACTTTCCTCCCATTCTGCATCCGCCTCGCCACGCTGCTCCCCACCCTCGACGGAACACGGGCTTGGTCGGCGTCTGCAGCGTCACAGTCTGCTGGCGGTGCACTCTCCCCTGTCCCCCGTAAGGGCCAGTTTCCTCAGGATTCTTCACAGAATCCTCCATGCATCTCACTAAGTATTGTACATTTCTACAAAAATTACAGGTTAAAAAAAGAAACATCAATTAAATCCTCCATTAATCTCCGATTTCTAGCCTGAGTTCGCAGTGGCAGCGACACACAGCGATTCGGACACCCCGCTCTCCTTGGGGACGCTGTGGGTGCACCAGCACTGAGTTCACCATCTGAGCAGATCAGAAGGTGATGACGTTCCCAGGCCACGAGGTGGCTGTGGAAAGAACTCCCTTATCATGGACCAGGCTGCGGCCATTCACACTCTCGAGCTTGTCACCCTTCCTTCCAGGGTACAGGAGGACTCATCGTCCAGCGGGATGAATTGTACTGCAGATCTGCGAGAGCCAGGGCAAGCACCCCTCCGTGGAGAAGGCTCCAGTCTTACCCCCATACTCACATGGAACCATGCCCAGCCGGGGGCGCTGGGCCACCAGGGAGCGGCAGCCTGGACTTTCCTTCAGCGGCACCAGTGAGAGAACATCCAACACCCCCATTCCAGCTGGGAGGGATGTGGGAGTAACTCATCCCGACTTTCACGTTACAAATTCATTCATTTGTTCATTCCTCACTGATATGAATTTACTCTGGGCTGTGTACTGTGCTGGGCTCTGGGTGTCAAGTGGGGGACAGATGGGACATCGTCCCTGCCCTTGAGGCATGTGAACAAGTAAAGAAAGTTAAATACGTAAACAAACAACAAACCTGCATAACCTAAATTCTGGTAAGTGCTCTGAAGAAGAGATGGTTAGAGAGTGAACAGGAACAGTGAGGCCTTGAGTATGAAATCACACCTGTTCCCAGCGGGGCTACCTCGACTCGGGCCTCTCTGTCTTCATTATTCTGCATGTGATGGACCCACCTTGGCCAAGCACCCTGGCGTGGGAGAGCACGGCCTTCAAGGCGTCATTATCAGGGAACCGAGAACATTTTGGATTGGAGTGAGTTTTAAGCCCATTCTTCCACCACTGTCGGATGCCCCAGCATTGCTGTGGTGCCCACACTGCAGCTCGGGACTCTATTCAATCTACTGCACTTGATAGTCCACGACAAAGACAGTCCATGGGGGTCAGGGCATCTTTCGTCCTTGCTGGACTGAGAGATATCACAACAGCTTCCCGGATGCACGACCATCGCAAACTCTGGGCTTACATCTAAGCTTATGGAAGGAGTTTGCCTAGGGAATTATTGTCAAGTCCTTCAGCAAAGGAACGAACATTTGCTAAGGACCTGCAGGCAGTTCTATCTTGTCAACACACCAAGCTGGAGACCAAGCCCCGTTGGACTCATTTGCTCCTTCAAGAACAGGTAGAGGAATGAAAGAAGCTGGGAGAGGCTGTGTAGACAAAAGGAAGGGGATGATAATTCTGACATCACTGTAAGCTCTTGACATCTTTAGTGCTATGGAACCCATAGGAGTAGCTCTGAAAAACAAATGTGAGCTATAAGTTTTGGGAAATGAGACACAGGCCACGCAGCTTAAACATAAGCAGCACAGTAGACTGCTGAGTGTCTCTAAGCTGCAAGGAGAGATGAAGGGTGGGTACTTACTGTGACAATTCATAGGAATGAAACCCATGCTGGCAGAGGAGGGGTAGGGTACAGAGAGCTGTAGGCGGCCAAGAAACACGGAAGAGAACAGAGGGTGAAGAAGGTCTACCTGGAAGTGGTGTCACAAATGAAACGGGGGGGGGGGGAGGATGGGAGGAGGGAGAGAAGGAGGTAGAGAGAGACGGAGGGAAAGATGAGAGAGAGAAGGAGGGAGGGGGAGGGAGGGAAAGAGAGGGAGGGAGAGACTGACTAGAGGGAGGGACTTGGACACAAAGTCAGAGGTAGTTAATCCATGTTTGAAATGCCGCTGTTCTCCCCCTAGAGCCCCGCTACTCCTCGAGCAGGGTGTGGACAAGCAGCATCACTTGAAGCTAGTGAGGAATGAAGATGCCACCCCAGATTCACTGGAGTAGAACCCGCTTTCTAACATGATTCCCAGGCCAGCACAGTGAGGTCTGCATAGCCCTGTGCCAGGTGCCTGGACCTGCGTTGTGGGAGAGGCTTTTCCCAGAGACGATGCCCCAGCTGTACACCACTGGGCTGCCTCCCTGGGTGGAGTAGAAGGAGGTGTTTCTTACAGGTTCAGCATGCCCCATGACTAAGTGGACCCCAGGAGTGCCTGTCCTAGGAAGTGCTGGCCCTCCCTTTGATCCTCGATACCTGTGGTGCATCGAGGGTGGCTCTGAGCACCCAGGACTCAGCTGCTGAGCTTCTGACCCATCAAAGTACCGAAGAACTTTCCGTTCTCTTTCCTTTGTTCAAAGCATCCTTTCAGGGCCCTTCTTTTTCTGCTGAATTTCATCCTGCCTTGAATTGGTAGCCAGCATTGCCGTGCTAATTAGAAATTACAGAAATTGGAAAGGACCTGGATTGCTTAAGAGCCAGTTGGCAATGTAAAGGCATAAGATGTATTTTCTGGACACCTTAGATTATATTCTATTCAACTGGAATGAAACAGACATTTTTTTGAAGGTGGAAAGTGGAAAGCTTTGAGCAAGGGATTTCTTGGTTGACTTTCTTTACAGGAATTCTTTTCCTTGGAGTCTTATCTGAATTTTGGCATCATTATATTTAGAAAGATTTGGAAACCCACCTATTTGCATGGGCATTTGTCCTAGACACACACAAATCACTAGATGCATGAGCTAAACTCCTTGATGAGTTTTTCGCCTCTGGGGGAAAAGAAGTCATGGAACCTTCTAAGGAAAACCAGCTTCTAGCTTCCTGAACTGGGCTCCTATCAGGTTCAGGTGCAGTTTCCTGCCTTGAGCGGCTGATTCTCTGGCTGCCAGCAGAGACTTGGCTCTGCCACTTGTAAATGGGATTCAGTGGAGTCTGAGAGAGATCAATGGTGGCAGCTGCAGGATTAAGGGGACATCCGGTCTCACGGGCTGGCCCTGCCTTCTATTTGGGCAACCCACAGAGAGCAAGGACAAGAGAGTGTCATGTTGCCTCCATCAGCGGTCCTGTGCCATCAGGCAGAGAGAAGAGTCTTCCCTTCACCACCTGGTGAGCAGGGCACACTCCTCTGCACATATCGGAGGAATGGCCCCATTTCAACACGTGGAGAAAACTGCTCAGTGTCACTCCCTCCCAATGGCAGACTTGTACTCATATTTAGGGCATTTAAAAAAAGGTTTAAATAACAACTTGAATGCCGGAAAATAAAACACATAAAATATTTAGACTCTTTAAGACTAGCTATTAATATTTCTCTACCTACCAGTGCAAATCACCCATATATATAGAAAGAACAAACCCACTGAGATGCACCCAGCTTTCTGCATATGTGAGCATCGTCTAAAGTTGATGCAATATATATGCATGAAAGAAAAAATGCTGGCTATTGTTCTCAACTTGCACACACAAAAATATGAGTATTAATCAAATTTATATGAAGATGCAAGAACAAAACTCATCTGTCCTAAAACAAAGAATATTTTGTCCTCTGCATGTTCCAAGCAATGCCTGTAGAAAGAAGTCTTTTAAAGCCAATATACCTCCAGCCAAAAGAAGCAATTCTCTAAAGGGAATTTACAGATATTTTACCACTGGACTGCTCCCAGCACTTCTCCAAACTTCCTCCTCAAAGGAATATTGAGTAACTCATTCTAATTGACATAAAAGACAAATATTTCTTATTGTTAAAAAGAATCTCATATTTTAAGGCAAAAATTTATACAAGTCTTTGTCTTTGTCACAAGTCCAGTCAAGCTGGACTTTTCAGAATTATTCTTTTAATCCCAAAAGAGGTCAACAAAGAAGAAAGCCAACGAAAGCCAACTTGGGAACAAGGTTCTCAGTAACATTCTATCACTTTATCAGAACAGGAAATATAAGTCATTTCCACACATGCAGCCTTGGAAATTAAGGAAATAATTCCAACGTGGTATTAGTACGGCAAGGTATATGGAAGAGGAAGCGCGGGTCACAGCCACGCCACAAAGCGCAAAATCCTTCTTCCCAATGAACCGGGCATGAGATCCCGCCAGCTCAGTTTCCGTTGTTTAACAGTATTTCAAGAGCACACAGAATAAATACGGGCACTATAGAATGGTCCTGAAATTGTCTCCAGCTAAAGACAGTGAAATAGCTGATGGACAGAGGAGCTCACCCACATAAAATGAATAATTCCAATGGACTTTTCCTCAGTGCCAACGAGTTCCAGCACAGTTAGGACTGAGTCAGAGACTCGGGAGGTAAGGAGGGATCGGGCTGTGTATTCAAAACAGGAGAACCAGAAAGAAACGACAGTAGTTCAGATGAGGGATGATGCGCTGGAGAAGCTTTTTAGGAAGACAGTCCTCACGTCCTGTAAGAGTTCCTTTGCTTTCCCCGGGGGGATGCCTATGAGGGGCTTACCACTCCCGGCTTCCCACGGCAGCAGACGATACGTCCCGTGCCCTCACCTGAGTCATCAGCAACACGCCACATGTTTTTATACCTGCATACCCATACATTTTAACGAGCAATGACTAGCCAACTTGGCCTCCTTCTATTTCTTCTCGGGCAGCTCAAAGTCTAGGGGTGTTTTCTAACAGAGTTTTGCTATTTTGACAAGACGACCTCTGACACATATTTCAGTGCTGGGCTTGGGTGCCAAGGGGCAAGACTGGCTCCAAACCAAAGAAGAAATCATGATTTTGACAAGATGGGGAGGTGGTCGGCAGGCACGGAGAGTGTGGTAAGCCAAAGGCCAAGGCCAGAACGCTGCCCAGTTATGGCAGTTCCCCTTACAACAGTTAAAGTAGGTTGGACAAGGTGCTGAATGCAAGGGGCCCTAGGAAGGGATTGCTTAGAAGCTGTGAAGTTGGAGGGAAGGTCCGGGGAGTGGGCCAGGGGAGTGACAGAGGCCTGGGGAAGGGGAGGGTCCAGGCAGGGAAACAACCTAACCTCCCTGAACACAGCAGCCTCTGCACAAGAGGAGAAGGATCATGGCTCTTGCTCGTGTCTGCTCCGAGCATTCAGTGACGTACTGCATGGAGTCCCCTGTGCCATCCCAGTTTAAAGGTCACTGATACCAGGCCACAGGTCTGGCTCACTGACAGGGAGCACCAGACATAGGGATGGGAGCTGAAACCCAGCCAAAGAGGTGGGAGCCAAGGCTGCCTTAGAAATACCTCACCCAGCGCCAGGCATGATCTCAGAGTGTGGGTGGGCCTGGGCCTGCAGGTGAAGACAGGTGGGCCGCCTGGCTGGGTTAGGCAAAGGGGCTTGGCATTTCCTGACACACATCCTCTGCTCTGGCCATTTCATCACAGCTCACACTTGATTCCTTTCTGGAAGCAAAAAGCAGTGTCTGAATGTGTCTCCTCACCAGGGAGGAAGGCGGGTGTGCCTCGGGGCCCGGCAGGCAGAGGAGCTGGCGCAGGTGCTGGCTCTCAGAGGATGAGGTGCTGTGAGGGCGGGGGATGGGCGCTCCAGCCAGAGGCCCCCCCCACTGCCCTTTCTTCCAGGGTGTGCTCTCCATACACCAACCTGGTCTTCCCCCAGGAGGGTGGCTCGGTTATTTAGGTGTTGGGTAGGGACTGGAGGTGCCTCACCTTGAGTCACCTAGTCCAGAAACCTGGAGCCTCGACAGCAAAGACCCAGGGAGCGCACCTGGGCGTGGCGCTATTGCCAGAGTCAGGCAGGCAGGAACCGCCACCATCGGCGGGGGTTCAGCCGGGGCAGCACACGGGACAGGTGGCCAAACTACAGCTCTGTGAAGTCCAGGTCACTTCTGTCTTGAAGCATAAAGGACATCCCGTCTGATGTGTGAATTGCCTACATTTTAACGTTTCTTTTCCTGTTGTGTAACGTCTTGATCACTAGAACTCCGGCTTCCCTGCGTTTCTAGTTCCCGCAGACCTGAGATCTATTCCACCACCCCCGTCGTGTCCATGGCCTCTCGTAACAGCTATGGCAACCACGTACCAACTGCTAAGACACCTGCAGATTATTTTCATTGCAATTCAGACACAGTTATGAATCTATGGCTACATTCTGTTTTGAACAGGGTCTTATTCACTTGATTCCAAAAGTTGATCTTGAATGACTTTCTGCCCGAGGTTTCCAAGGCTTTGAGTTACAAATGAAACAAAGTCTCAAAAGTCTCAAGTGAGAACTTGAGTTCTGTTTCTTTTTAAGCACTTAGAAACAGCTCGTTCAGCCCTCCGGGAAAGCGCCTCATTACCAAATTTGACCCTTGCGGGCTAGGACCCAAATTGTGCCAGTGCAAGATCCTGGCTGGGTTGGCCTCAACCTGTAAGGGGACACCCAGGGGCGGTGGCCTGGTCATTCCGCACTAAACTTGATGTTGTCGGGAAGTGGATGCACAGCCCACATTACTCTGAGAGGCAACACGCACCCCGGCTACCCTGTAGGAGTGGGGTACATGCGTGCAGGTATACACGCATCCCTGCACGGGCGCACAAGCAGGGCCGAGAGGGAACATGACCGCATCCTGGCGTTTCCAACTGAAGGCATTTGTGTGCTGTCCCAGACTTCTTTGGTGGGTCTTTAATAGGCCGATTCCTCGAAATCACCTTCCCTCGCCGCATCCCTTCTCCATTCTGGATACAGATTGCCCCCCTCATGTGCGTCTAATCAGCAAGGCCTGGCGATGTGAGTACTTGGCTAGGCGAGTGCTTCTGGTCTCAGCCCTTTGGTTTACAGCCCAAATCATGCTCTACAAGATACAACATCCTCTGCGCTTTGCATCCTTTGCCCCCTGTGCCCTGGCTGCTTCCTGGGACCCGCATGCTCTGCTTCTCCAGAGACCTCTCATGTGAGTTCTGGTCCTTTGGACCCACCATTCCCTCCACTCTCAGAGACTCTTTCCATTTCTATGACAACCAAATGCTAATAACATATTTTCACATAATGATGGAATGTGAAGGATTTTCAGTGCATTGAGCATGAACACCTCTGGGTTTCTGTCCTCCACAAAGAATGTGCCTTTGTACGCACTGTTCCCTTAGCCTGGAATGTTCTCCTCTCTGCCTCACCTTCCCAGGCAGTACAGTTGAGACCCACTCAAATATAGCAGCTCTCAGCCTTGGGAGGAAGAAAGTCAAACTCACACTGATTTCACATCTTGTCCCCACCCATTCTTTGAAAGAACAGGTGTTTCTCTACAACACGATATGAGACTGTTTCTGAAAAATCCCCATATTCTGCAAAATTACACACCAAACCAGCGAGGTCTATGGGAAAAACAGTGCTGGGGCAGACCACTCAATATCTGCAACTTTGTAACTAAGGCACTCATAAAATCAGTGATCCCAATAAAAATAATAGCACAGTTTAATGGACATGTTGACTTCCCAATAAGTAAAGAAACACTACAGTGAAGACAGTGCTGTGTTTTAAAGAAAAGTGAAGGCACAGCTTCACAGAAGGGGCTGTAAGGAGGTGCTGGGACTGCTGAGTTGCAGAGAACAAGGAAGATGTGCCCAGAGATCAGGAAGAACCACGCACTGCGCATGGTCTAAGGAGAGCATGTCGCTGGAGCAAGGCCAGGGGAAGAATGTTGGGGACCCGGCGTCCTGGACAGAGTTTAATTCCTCGACAGTTTGCTGTGTTCCAGTGTATTAATCTACTTCGCCTTCAGCTGCCCTGTTACTTGGTGGTACAAACAGCACGCTGGGAAAAACATCGTGCATGAGCTAATGTGACTTCTGTTGCGTACTCACATTGTTCTCCTACTTACCGACTGCCTATCAGCAAGTGTGAGTCAGAGAAAATGTGCTCCAACACAGACTATTTTGATATTCTCTCATTCGTTACTCATTTGAGTGTCAGTGTTCTCATCAAATAAATAATAAGAAATTGACCACGTTAAAGACTACTTTTTATAAAGCTATTGTCACTTAGTTCTTTTTTATAGCCTTAGGGATATTGTTCCATCTAAGTGTTGAGAGGAACGAGTGATGGGGACCTTTAAACTCCTATGCTGACCACCAATATAATCAGAGCTAGAAACAAGGATTTAGTCTTACTAGTACACACGGTAAAGAGTTGCATATGTTATATTCAGAATAAATGCCCTTAAATACTTATAAGCTATTTTGTTTATGCCCTGTTTACCTAGACAAGTCTACCAAGACATCATCTAATACAGGCATTACCTCACACATTATCTACACTAAATTTTAATTATTTATACGGCAAGTCAGTTCTTGGTTATTCTCTGGCAGTGAATAAAAGTGTGTATGTTAGTGTTGGCATACAGGTCTGAGTTGAATATTTCAGATGGCTTGTAAGAAATGAAGTGGATCATCTCTTGAAGCTCTTTATTACAGAGAATGTTCAGTTTAAAAGTTCTGTTCAAAACCCTCCCTCTGTGTTAAATTTTGGGGGAAAAAAATCTGAGAACAGAATGAAAGAGACCTAGCAATACTTTTCCAGAATACAATAAGATTTCTGTTCTGGTTGATGAAGACTGGTCTAGGCAAAGAAGGTGTTCATTTGTATTGGCACGCAGAGAGCGGCAGCAGCTCTGCCTGGGCAGGCTCGGTTTCAGATACGTGTACCCTCACCTTTGCAAACTAGACCGTCAGAATCAAGGGGCTCTGGGGTCAGTGGCAGCACCACACTGACACCATGACCGCTTTTCCTACCTGCTGGCCTGGCTTTGGGGTTAGAATTTCTGAATTTCTGCCTTGCTCTTTCTCTGGCAGGTACTCTGCCAAATTAATCATACCTGGCAGCCTTCGGAAGGTATGCACGCACGCCTTTGCACATTAACAGTGATTTGAGATTCTTTTGCTGTGATCTCACACTTAGTAGTTTCTCTTTGCCCGAAAGAAGGCAAAGAATAAAATTGACTCTAAATCACAGCAGAAACATCCTCCTGGGCACCATCAGGCACTGGCGGGAACAGGCAACGCTGGGTTATTTGTGTGTGCCTTAGCCACTGGATGTTCCAACAGTGAATTTTCTATCCTACACCTCTCTGCTCCCAGCTCGCTGTTGGGCTTTCGATTCTTATAGTTTGATGAACACTCAAGAGACCACACATGACATTAACTGCAATATCGACCTACAAATATTACATTTTCCCTGGACTAGGTTAGAGCAAGTTTTGGATGCCGACCTCCATCAATAAGGCTAGTGCAAAATTAGCATGCATGCATCTTCAGGTTGGAGCACTATTTTGAGAGTGTTTGTACTGGGTCTATGAAATTTTAAGAGCCAGTTCTGTCCTATTCTCCCATATTGCTGCATGAAGATAGTTGGTTTTTCTAGCCTTTTTATGCTTAATATGGAGTGTGTATAAGAAGATGGGGTCTTCCTGGGCTCCAGCGTGCTATGGTCCTGTTTTGGGCTTCCAGTCAGGAGTGCAGATCCTCACTGCGGTGCACTTGACTTGCTCTGAATGGTGCATGTTGGTGGGGCGGGGGGAGGCTCTGGACCGAAGGCTCTTGGGCTCCAGGCTGGCACTGCAGCCGTGTGGCCATGCACGTAATAGCCACCCAACGTGTCCTTCCGTTTTCCCATTTAAAAGATGGGTAGAATCTACTGTTCCTGCCTCGTGGGGTTTTTGCTAGGATAAAAGGAGATTAACCTGTGGAAAGGGCTTAGGACAGTGCCCGGCTCCCGGCAGGAAGCGTCCACTGTTCGTATTCTCATGCTGTGTTTTATTCCACCTACCAGGAGAACGTGCTGCTGTATTTCCATCCCCACGATACAGAGCCAGGGGTACGGCAGGTGTCAACATTCTCACCGCTTAAGGAGATTGCTCTTTATGGGAGACATTTAAATGTTTTAAGATTTTCATTCATTAAGCATGCATATAAAGTCAAATCTATTTGTGGTTTAAGAAATTGACCTTGGAAAGGTAATCATTTAATTTCAAGTTCCTTGTACCATGAAGTAAGATTTTGAGAGGAAAAAAGTTAGCATGCTATTAATAATCCTTCTCTAATGAGTAGACTCCTTAACTTTCTTTTTTCTTTTCTCTCTCTCTTTTTTTTCATTCAGTGAATTTTTTCATTCAATGAGTAGCTGGCTTAGGCACAATTTAAGCAGCTCAACTATGCTGAACCTTGTACCCAAGGTCACCCAATGAGCCAGGGTCACTTGGGCTTTGAGCCAAGATCCCTTTGCTCTGTTCCTTACTATGAGCCTAAGATAAAAATTCATGAATACTGCCTGAGCAACAAGGCTTATAATTCCCCCTATGTATCAAAAGTGCTCTTATCACATTACAAACAACTAACATGCTGAGATTATAAACATCCAAAAGAGTGGACTTCCTCAAATATTTTAAGTGATGTCATCTGGCCCTTCTTTCATATCGGTTTTTATTATGCTCCTGTCCTTTCAAAACAGAGCCTGTGCCACAGTACAACAAAAGCCAGGAAACGTCAGCCCCCTGGCAGTAAGATAGACCAGGAAACAAGGAGAAACTGATAAAGTACAAACACCTCCGGATGGAGAAGAAAAGAATCAATACTGACACGGCAGCCTGGTCCCTCTTATTTGAAGCTGGTACTGCACAGCTCTGAAACTCCTGCTTTGCTCCTCGGAAAGTGTGTTGTTGAATTGTTTTCATCAGTGCAGACACGAGATTCTCCTCGAAAACATTTCTGAGAGTCTGCTAAGTGCCAAAGACCTAAAGGTGAAGAGGAAGGCCCCCCGTCCTGGAGAGATACAGCCAGTGGCAGAGACCATCGGTCCTGAACAATAAACTCCTAACAACACAAAAGGAGCCGCAGCAAGATTATGTACGGGGAGGACTATGTGAACCCAAGGGAGAAAGTAATTCTTGCCCGAATCACTGTGCTCTGATTTGAATTTCGATTGCCCGCCTGCGTTGTGTAAATGAACTTGCTTGACTGATTTAAACCATGTGTCCAGTCCCTTCTGAGGCCAGGTACAGATCATCCATCTAACTTGGTGCTTTTTGGAGTGAGTCACTCGGTCCCACTTTAGCCAGTCCTCCATAGGGACCGGGCAGGTAGAATTCCCGCTAGGGGTGGGAGCGGGGAAGCAGCGAATGCAGAACTGTGTGAGGGGTGTGGACAAAGCGGGCGGGAGAGGTGTGGGTCTGACATCCGGAGGTGAGAACCGCCTTAGCACAATTGCGGAGCAGAGGCCGGATTTCGTGCCTCCTCTCTCCCCGTCACCCACAGCACCATCCCCCTGGGGAAGCCACTGCCACGCCACTGACAGGCAGACACTGGTGGAGCCCAGCGCCTACTCCTGCCACCCTGCGACTTCTCCCTTAACAGACGATGCTCCCACCACAGCCCTCAGGAAGGCATGGAGTCCTTTGAAGTCCCTAAGGTCACACAGAGAACACCGGGGGAAGGCCTTAAGACCACCCAGGGTCACACGTGGACATGCCAAACTGGAACAAACAGGAAGCCAGAGTTTGCTTTGGGGCAACGTGTAACAGTCAAGGACAGAGAGTGACCTTGAGACCCTTTTAAATGTTCTTTGTCTTTTTACCACTCTTTGTGCCTCATGATGTCTTCATGAATCGCGGGGTGCTCTGCTTGGGCTACGAGATGCGTCCTCCAGAAGACACTGCCACGGAACCCAGAATGTCACACCCGGGAGGGGCAAACCCGAACTTTCACCAGACAGTCAGAGCATCTAGTGTTTTCTTTTTACATTTCCACTATTCCCAAATCTTCTTGTCTCTTTCCCTTACCCTTTTTCCTTCTTTTACATCTTTAGAATGAAAAGTCACTGGAAAGGTCGACTTGCTGTATTTGTAGTCAACTTGAACGAGGATTGTTGATGTACCTGTGGCCGTATGGAATTGTATTCTTGGACTTGGCTGCTGGGGAATCAGGGGGCCACTGGACCAGAAGGTCTTAGGCTGGTCATGTGCCACTGCTTGTCACCCACCCCCAAGGACTTAGCCATGCTGTGATGTCATAAACAACTACAATAAACATGCTTCCCATCAGGTAAATAATGTTATTGTTTTACACTGAGTTAGCAGAGTTCCCACAAAAGCAAAGAAATGTGATGTGTTACAAGTTGACACAGCTTCGCCACATGTCAGTGTTCTGTTTCTGGAATGCTCTGGAAGCATACAGGCTCCCATCACTTGGGTAGTCCAGGTGAGCAACTCCTCAGCACCTGGCACCGCCACTCTGCTTCCTTCCCTGGTTTTCCTCCCACCGAGTTTACTGAGCATGTATTATGGACCCAGGTACTGTGCTAGGATGAGCATACCAGGTTAAAATATCAGATTTTTGGAACCAGAAAAGACTGGCAAGATGATTCATTCTAGGAGATCCCAGTCTTCTGTTAATGAAGACCTACTTTTGTTTTTCTTTTTTTCCCCCCAAGTCTTCAGCTTATGGACAAAGAGGATGAGATGCCAGTAGGGCAGAGGGCTGGGCCAGAGCCCTCCCTTGTTTCCATCCCATTCCTCACAAGAAAACTGGGAGCCAAGGAGATTTTAAATAAATTCCCCAAGATGAAGCACCAAACATGCAAAATCCCAATGACTCCCTCCCACATCTGGAAATCTCAGCACCACAACTGTTGTGATAACAAGCTGCCCCTCCCACATCCGCTTCAGTGATTGGATTTGGTCTTCTTTTCACTAGACAATGATTTTCTGAATAAAAGTAAACAAACAAAAAAGCCAACTGTTTGACCCACTTAAAATCAAGAAACTGAACTTTTTCTGAGCTCTTCATCTCTGAGATTCGTGTCTGTTCCTGCAAGATAGCAACTTGAAAACAATGTTTTAAATAGGTGGCCTCTTGGTCTCCGCAAATGAGGTCACGGAAGGACCGCTGTAGGCCCTGGCCAGCAGCACCGAAGGCAGATTCATAACTGCCAGCCACAAGTCACTGATGACAATCCAAGAGCACCATTTTCTTCCTTTTTTGGGGCATACAATTTTTCCAAAAATTGTCCTGCAGATCCTTAAAACAAAGCCGCAAACAAAAAACCAAGCTTCTCATTCCACATGTGAGATGGCCTCCCAGTTTCAGCATAGCACAGGCACTCCTGGCTGGAGTGGCCCAACCCCATCTTCAGGCCACAGAAAACAAGACGTTGTTTTTATTTATTTATTTATTTTTTTGAGACAGAGTCTCGCTACATTGCCCTGGCTAGAGTGCCGTGGTGTCAGCCTAGCTCACAGCAACCTCAAACTCCTGGGCTCAAGAGATCCTCCTGCCTCAGCCTCCCGAGTAGCTGGGACTACAGGCATGTGCCACCATGCTTGGCTAAGTTTTTCTATATATATCTTTTTTTTAGTTGGCCAATTAATTTCTTTC
The DNA here is from genome assembly GCA_963574885.1 of Lepilemur ruficaudatus. Classification (NCBI taxonomy): domain Eukaryota; kingdom Metazoa; phylum Chordata; class Mammalia; order Primates; family Lepilemuridae; genus Lepilemur; species Lepilemur ruficaudatus. The sequence goes on from CAUYRT010066488.1 coordinate 82,181, forward strand.
TATTTTTAGTGGAGACGGGGTCTTGCTCTTACTCAGGCTGGTTTCGAACTCCTGACCTTGAGCGATACTCCCGCCTCAGCCTCCCAGAGTGCTAGGATTACGGGCGTGAGCCACTGCACCTGGCCAAGACATTCTTCTCCTTGCAAAACCCAGGCTACCAGTTCAGGAAAACAATCACTCCTTCCCCAGCTGCAGGAATGGCTGGATTTCCTTGGCTGCTGTGCTTTCCCTCATCTCTCAGACAAACCATCTCTGGGGTCCCCGGCTGGGCTCCCAGCAGAGCCAGTGTTTCCAGCAAGTGCTAACTGGGAAGGCCCAGGCCAGTCCCTCTGGCAGAGTTATCTGGGCTCAGTGGGCTCGCTGGAGCCTCGGTCGTCCTCAGGGGAAGTGTTTTGTCAAATCACACCACCTTTTCTGTGTCTTTCCACCTAGTTTTAAAACACTGGCCTCATGGCTCAGCCATCGTCCTCTCGTGCCCTCTCTCATGGTTTGCTCTCCGCGGCGGTTTTGCTCTTTGCACTACCAGCTTGCGGTGTGAGGCCACCATGGGCGCCTTCCTAGGACCATCTGCTCTTCCTGTGGAGCAACTGCTTGTCCTCAACTGAATATCCCTTCTCCCCTCAGTCACAGAACATACCTTGCTTCATATACTAGAATCAACTAGTCAAGATGTACAGAATATAAGATGCATATAAAGCTGATTCAATAAAGGTTCGTGGAAAGATTTAATTTGAAAATCATTTTGGGATATAAGTTCCCAGTCAGCAGCCCCTACAGTGGCAGGGCCCACAGCCCACCCAGGCAGAGCCACGCCCAGCCTCACGAAAGGACAAAGCAACAAGAACAATAACCTGACGCTGTGGGGATCATGCTGTTTCATGAAGCATTTTCTTTCAGTGGGCTACATTTAAGCTGCACAAGTATCGATGCTCTATTTTTTTTTTTTTTTGAGACAGAGTTTCACTTTGTTGCCTGGGCTAGAGTGCCCTGGCGTCAGCCTAGCTCACAGCAACCTCAAGCTCCTGGGCTGAAGGGATCCTTCTGCCTCAGCCTCCTGAGTAGCTGGGACTACAGGCATGCGCCACCATGCTCAGCTAAGTTTTTCTATATATATTTAGTTGGCCAATTAATTTCTTTCTATTATTAGTAGAGACGGGGTCTCGCTCTTGCTCAGGCTGGTTTCGAACTCCTGACCTTGAGCGATCCGCCTGCCTCAGCCTCCCAGAGTGCTAGGATTACAGGCGTGAGCCACTGCGCCCGGTCCTCGATGCTCTATTTTTAATAAAGTGTTTGCTTTTCCTGAGCTGTCCTGAAAAGTGTCCTGGGGACAGAGGCACACACGGCAAAACCCACCGCAGGGACTTCCCTGGAACGTGAGCATTTCCAATTCGTGTAAACTCCGGCGTCTGGGTTGGAGAGCTACTGTGGCCAGCCACAGAGTGGAGCTTTCGGGCTGCTAGGGTGTGGCTGAGTGGGGACGCCCATGCTGACGCCTTCAGAGACACGGGATTCCACTCTGGATCATGCTTTGGGACTCCCAGGCAGCCCTCTCTGATCTGCTACTGGTGAGCTTGCCTGCCAGCCCCGGGCCAGGTCACTCTGTCCTGTCTCGAGCTCCCTGCCTACCACGCTCTTTGAGTCTGGCAACAGCTCCTGCCCCACAGATGCAGCGGGACCACTTAAGGGGCCTGTCTGTCACTCTGGGCTCCACGGCTCATCAGTCCTGGACCCTCACTGGCACTTTTTGGCTAATATAATCTGTTTTAGGTCTTACTTTGATGGTTCCAAGTGGCGGGTACAGTGCCTTTTCCACTAGCCCAGTGCTTTCCAACCATGGCCTGCTCTTACCAGCACGCGGGTGCTCCTAAGAAGACAGAGCCCGTGTGCCAGTCCAGAACTGCAGGGTCAGAAGCAACAAGACTCCACTTGCGGCTGTCTTGGAGACTTAAGTACACATGTGCAGGGAGCATGTGCCACATGTCCTGCATCTACGAGGTAGGAGAAGCACGCACGTGTGTCATGTTCATACGCAAACACATACGGTTTATTTCCTCATTTCCCCTCATTTATCCCTGGCCCATTGACAACTTCACTGCTAACCAGTGCTGGTACCCACAGCAGCATTTGGGAACGTGTGTTGTAAGCCATGTAGGACCAGTGTGAGTGTCTCACACAGAGGCACACCACACCACTTGGGAGTGCACGCTTTCGAGATAACGTCAACCCAAGGCCAAAGGCTGCAACTTTCCCCATTAGCTGCCTCGGGGGCATCAGGAGGTAAACTGCCTTTGCTCGGGGCTTCCAAACAGCTTTGCTGCCGAGAAACTCAAGCGTCAGGAGGAAGGCGCTCTGAGGTCAAGGCTCTGTGTATAATAAGTTCAAACATCCTTGGGAAGGAAGTTCCCAGATGAGCCGTTTGCAGATGAGATGCCGCCCACTAACAGCAGGTCCCACCCCCATATCCTCCAGCAAAGCCCCTGATGCAGATTAAAAGGGACTCATTTTCCCTGGCAAAAGAAACAACTGTACATTTAACCATTTTTTCCGTGACGTAGTCCTCTATAGATAAAACAGGGCCTACTTGCCCAGGTTGTTGCAAGGATCAGAAGGAAAGCCCAGCAGAAGCCCAGCCCTGGGCGGCACCCAGAGCCCTCAGCGAACTACAGCTATTGTTACGCCAGCTTCCTATGCCTCCTCTACAATGTATTCTGTTTTAAGGATCCTATGAAAACCTACTTGTTCAACTTCATTTTGATATTCACTTCCCTTTTTTTAGAATTCATCTATTTTCATGAATAGTACCATTATATTCAACTTTCCGAGTGTAGCGCCATTATAATTCCCTGCATGTTCATAAAAGATTGGTTATGCTTGAGATATACAATCAGACATATTATCAAAGAGTCAGTAGAACATTTTCCAGGAAAAGAGGAAATGGTCAACTCTTAATTCTCTGCATCAACTTACCAGAGTAGTGGAGAAAGTAATTCTAAATAGCCCGGAGTCCAAAAAAGTTAAAAACCAAAAAAACTCTGGAAAATCATGCAGATGCAGACCTTGCTAATTTTTATTTTCGCATGTACCCGCTCGAGGTGGAAAGGCAAGTTAGACGTGACTGAGTGACTGTCTGGCTGACTAGAGACAGCGAGTGATGTTCTCCCTTTTGCAAAGCACACTGTACGTGGGCAGACTTCCAGGATTTCGTGGTGACCTTTGAACTTTGCTTGCCATAGTCACCTGGTTCCCATCCTCATTGCACACATATATTGTGAAGATAGTGAAACAGTACATATGTGAAGTAGCTCAAACTCCTTAGAAGAAAGGCGTTCTATAAATTTGGACCCAGAATTTTATCTTCTTCATTTTTAGAGTAAAATGTCACCTCCTTGGGGATGGGTGACCAAGTCTGGTGATAGTGATGGGTTTGCACAAGCCAGGGTGGACCCTGCAGAACAGAAATTAGAGCTCAGCCACCACTCTGGCACCACGGGGACCCCGGGTGAAGCACTGCAAAGAGAACTTGGGAGTCGTTTGTATTAATATTTGGAGAGCTGGGCACCTGCTCGTCATTCCCTGAGGAGCCTATTGCTAAATGCAGGGTCGATTATCGACTGCACCCAAGCCCAGAGGTAGGGAGAAACCCAGGGATGGGGCAGCGGCACAGGCTGGGGGACAGACAGGTGACAGTCAGGTCACCTGGCGCTGGGCCCCAGGCTCTTTACTGTCTTCCTCCTTCAGCGAGGACCAGCAAGGACTGGCCCTATCGGAGAGTGCAGGATCAGCTGGGGGGGAGCGGCCCCGCCCTGGGCAGATGTCATTTAGCATCATTCCTCTGGGCTTTTTTCTTGATCTTCTTTCTCTAAAATTCAGATTACCCTTCATAAAATTTGCATCCTTATTTTTTCTTAACAGCAAACATTTCCCTATACTACTAAAAGCTCTTTATAAACAAAATTTTCTTACATGTTGGCTATATAGCATTCGTTCTTAGGGAAGCAACAGAATGTTCTTGAGCATTCCCACAGCGCTTTTTCCAATTTTCTTAGAGCGTAAATTTGCACTGCCAGGAACAGACCTGTTAAGCTCATAAACATCTTGAGTGAGTGTGCCCTGACTGTGCTGGGTGTGAAGGAAGTGGGATGGCCCTGCTTGGGAATGGAAGCTCGCTCCCCAGTGCAAGGTCTGGATGTTACTCAAGTAAACCCGTGTGTGATAACCCTACATGGGGTCACCATGGACCTGCCAGCTTGCGCAGACCCTTATTTTGTCCTCGCCCTCAGGGAAGACTTGGGAACAGACCCGTAAGACACATGCACAGCAATGACACTAATAAAGGGTAAATGGACGCCAAGTCTGGTGGGCTTGACAAAGAAAGAAGGAAGTGCTTTGAAAGCCAGGTCGGTCTTTGAACATCAGAGTGAGGAGTCGGGGCCCCCGGTAGGCTCTCATGAAGAGTCGTGGCACCCGGTAGACTCCCAGGAAGAATCGGAGTACCCGGTGGACTCCCAGGAAGAGTCGGAGTACCCAGTGGGCTCCCAGGAAGGTCTGCATTACAGCCCCACCCAATGGCACAGGCTACTGAGCCTCAAAGGGAGATGCTAGTCATGTGTTTATGTCGTAAGCATTAATATTTACCAAATGCCTCTATGTTCAGGCAATGCTCCAGGCACCTTGGGAGACACAAGCCTCACATGCCACGCTCCCCACTCCGAAAGCAAACATGAACTGTGCATTCAAATATTCTCAGCACTGGAGTTGGGCTGCTGGGGCGGTGTCTGGTCCCACCACTAACATGCCTTTCCGGTCTTGGTTTCCTTGTCTGTAGAATGAGGATAAGAGTAGTTCCTATCTCCTAGGGTTAATGTGAAGGTAACTCGAGGGCACGTGTATAAAGCACCTGGCCCAGGGCTGAGGACACCATAAGAACTTGTCTCACAGGATAAAAATTCTTATTACTTATAATCATAACTACATGGCAAAACATATGTGACTGTCCCAGGGCAATAATTAGAGCACAGAAACAGAAAAGGAATTCAGACATGCAGAGGTCACGTCCTGATAGCAAAGGTAGTGCACTCTTGGGGTGTCAAAACAGGACCCCAGCCTGCAGGGTCCTTCACCCATCTCCGGTGGAGCTTGCTGTCACTGGTGGGGTTGGGGACACCTCAGTCACACTTGTCTAGAGAAGTCAGGAAATGTTTGGAGAAGAGGAAAATGTGGTACAAGAAATTGCCCCCTATGAAGAGCATTAGAGAGGAGACGGGTGAGGAGAGACAGCACCACCCAGGCTGCAGGTGCAAAACCCTGCACCCGTGCAGAGAGGGAGGAAGCTTAGCGGTTGCCGAATCTCACTGCAAACCACTCAGAGGACCTGGGCTTGGGCAGAGACTGCTGGACGTGGACCGACATCAGAGCCGCAAGAGGAGTGGAGAATCATACTGTTTTCCAAGGACACGGAGGCTGAAGCCTCTCAGATTTTATTAACGAAGAGTAAATAGTAACCTGTCTGTGATGATGTGGAGAACCCTCCCACCTAGAGATGAGACTGAGGCACACAGCTTTTGAACAGATGTATAGAGCTAGGGACTTTGGGTGGCCGCCACATCCCTGAAGGGGTCATGAGTCAAGGATGGAATGTGGGCAGAGCAGGGATCTTCTCTGACACTCAGGGATATTTTCTTAGGGTGATGGGGCTGACCACAAGCATAGCTGCACCCTCCTCTCTTTACTGGTGGATGGAACACATCCTTTCCAGAAACAAGCCTGGTTGGCCCCACCCAGGCCCTGGCAGGTTGTGATGCCTCCCGTGTCCACTACTCCCTGGCTCAGAGATAGACTTACGTAGCTACCATTGGAATTTGGGCTTCTGGAAACATCGCTGTATGCTTAGGGGGTAAAGGACGTTGACTAAGCTCAGCAGGGGGCTTCACCATTACTGAAAGGAAGTGCACGTTTGAGAATACTGTTGACGCCAGAAATAGGTTACAAGTCCTTCCAGGGTTACCTCTCAAAATACAACTCCTAAGGATGGCAAACCATGGTATCAAACATAGAAAGTGATTCTTCTCTTGAAAGTTAACATATTAGAAAACTAGATAAATCCACGTATCCGTGAGCCCAACTTTTCTCGCCTCCCATCTGTCTGTGCTTGCCTTTTAAGGAACCTCATATACTACAAATCAACAGGCAAACTCAGGCGGACGAAGCAGAGGAAAGGGGGAAATGCGCTGTCTAGGAAAGTGCTGGGCAGCAGGAGCCGCCGTGTGTCATGGGTCACTGCAGCAGTCGGAGTGTGAGTCCGTGGTGCCGTCACGACCACTGGACCTGCCGTCTGCTTCTCTCCTGCATAGGAGTCTCTGACCTAAACCTAATTAAAGATAAGAAGGACTTGGAAAATTGTTTCCTATGGCACTTTCAGACTACTTTCAGTAGTCCAGAAGGCTATTTTGGGGACCATATAATTTGAAAAGTAAGCCTGGGTTCTGAAAACAGCCTGTGTATGTTCTAATAGCCATTTCAAAGCTTATTGGTGCAGAATACTTAATATGTAGATGGTAAATGGCCATTTCCTGATTTGATATTGCTAATACATTCTAGATCGTTCAATAAGGGAAAAAAGAAGAAAGTGTAACGACAAAAAAGGAAGATGTAAAACCATCATTATTTGCAGATAACATGATTTCATATATGGAAAAGACAACAGTCTATAGTAAAATTTAGAATTAATGAATGAGTTTGAGGAAGCACTAACCATAAAAAACTGATAAACTAGCCAGGCACGGTGGCTCACGCCCGTAATCCTAGCACTCTGGCAGGCTGAGGCAGGCGGATCGCTCAAGGTCAGGAGTTCGAAACCAGCCTGAGCAAGAGTGAGACCCCGTCTCTACTATAAATAGAAAGAAAGAAATTAATTGGCCAACTAAAGATATATATAGAAAAAATCAGCCAGGCATGGTGGCGCACGCCTTTAGTCTCAGCTACTCGGG
>CAUYRT010066490.1:0-22548 GCA_963574885.1 Lepilemur ruficaudatus
AGATCTTGTTTCCAAGAGTAGCCTATGGAATCTGATCAGTTACTTTAAAAAAATGACTCCTTATTTTTTAAATGTTTCCACATTTTTTGCTTGTGGAAAGACTGTTTTCATATGTTATACTCAGATAAAGAATTTAAATGGAATTACATATAAATTAATATAAAATGATTACCTCCGGTATTGACAGGTTTGAACTTGCACTCCTTAAGGAACAGCCATAATCCTCTGAATGACTGCATTAATTACTGACTGTCCTTAGTCCATTGGAAGCTTTTGTTTACAGGAATTGGTAGGGCTCATTTTGGTTTTATTGAAATGACATCTAACTATAAATTAGCTGTGGATATCAGGTGCTTCTGATGAGCTGCAAAAGTATATCTGACTCGTGGGAAACTTCATGGGTTTCCTTATCTGTCATGTAGATGATTATATATGGGTACATTTACAAAAATAAGAGTGGGATTTTTTCCCTTCAGCTTGAATATTATCCCTATATATTGCATGAATGAGAGATTTCCCATATTTCCATCAGAGTAATAAATATACTTGCTTTAATTCTTAAGCATAAGTGAACATGATATAAAAAATATGCTGAATTACTTGTGAAGAATGCATTTAAAGCTATTTTAAATGTGTTTTTATTTGTAAGACATTACTTATTAAGAAATTTATTATGCTTACAGTTCTAATCTGGTGGTAAAGGTATTCTTAAGAATTTGCAAGTACTTTAGATTTTCAAAACTGAATGAGAGAGAAAATTGTATAACCATCCTGCTGTTCCTTTAGCGCAATACAATAAAACTCTGAAATTCAGAAAAAAAAAAAACTTAAGCATAGGGAGTATATATATGTATACACGTTATGTGTGTGTTGTATATGAGAGCACAATATCACTTTTGTAGTGGTTTTTTAGATTAAATCACTCTTTTGATTAAAAGCAAGGACTCATTCTGAAGCCAGACTGCCTGAGTTAGAATTCCAGTTCCACCACTTAATAGCTGAGTAACCTTGGGCAAATTATTTAACTTCTCTGTGCCTCATGTTACTCATCTGTGAAAAGGAGATAATCCAACACCTGTGAGGATTACATGAATAAATGTAAAGTACACAAAACAGTGGCACCCTCTATGTACCTGCTACATAATGTACATTAAGCACTATGCCCCATATAATGCAGTCTCATATGCCTACCAGAACTCGCCTGTCCTATCCTAGGAGCTACTAAAGGTGGCAAGGCAGTAGAAAGTGAGTAAGAGAGTGGAAATGAAAACAGGTAAGAACTAAGTTACTGCCACTCCAAACTGTGCTGATACTGCACTGTATGGATCTCTTATTATAATTATTGAATTTATGATTGACTTAGCCATTCTTTCTCCATTTGAATGCTATAAAATGGAGACAAGGAAATGAGCAATTTATGAGCTCATTCATAATAATGAATGTATTATAAAACTGACCAATGTTATCTCTTGCAGAAGGTCCTATGGGGAAGCAATGGAAGAACTCGTGGGACCTGATGGACAAAAATGGGCCAATATGGATCCAGAAGAACAAGTGTTGGCAGCTGCTACAGTCTTTACCCATATCTGTGCAAGGGAGGGTGAGGGAGATGTCAGGAGAGAAGCCCAATCTATCCAATATGATCCCTACAGTAAAGCTTCAGTAACCCCAGGGAAGCAACCTGCTCTTCCTGTGCAACTGCAGTATCCACATGTAAAAAGTAATGTCACTTCAGAAACAGTCTCAGAGGCCTCCCAAAGATTCCGAAAGCCAGTGATGAAGAGAAAGGTGCTGCGTAGAAAGCCAGGTGGGGAAGTATTAGTGACAGATGAGTCCATTGTCAGTGAATCAGAATGTGGTACAGAAAGTGATCCCGATCTCTGGGACATAAGACAAAGGCTGATGAATCTGCAGTTCCAAGAAGACAAGGAATCCCCAGTTGATAGTTCACAAAGATGTAATCTACCACATGAATACCAAGGAATTTCTCAAGATCAGCTCATTCACTATTTACGAAGAGAAGGAATGGGCCCTCCAGCTTATGAACAGGACCTGATGGTTGCCAGCAAACCCAAGTCCTTTATTCTCCCAAGGCTGGACCAGTTAAGCCGAAACCGGGGCAAGGTAGACCGGGTAGCCCGATATTTTCAGTATAAGCGGGATTGGGATTCAATGCGGTTACCTGGTGAAGATCATAGGAAGGAACTACGTTGGGGTGTCCGAGAGCAGATGCTTTGTCAACCAGAACCCCAATCCAAACCTCAACATGTGTATGTTCCAAACAATTACCTAGTACCAACTGAGAAGAAAAGATCTGCACTCCGTTGGGATGTTCGTTGTGACCTTGCAAATGGTGTCATGCCCAGCAAACTTCCCTTCCCTCTTTCACCTTCTTAAATCTTTTTCTCCCCCTCTTTCCAGGACTGTTTGGGAATAACGTGATTCTTTTTATCTCTTCTTCTGAATAGAAAAAACTGACTTGACAAGCCCATGGAACATTATAGAGTAAGCACTTCACTCATCCATCACTGGTCTTTCCTAGCTATATATCACATTGGCATCGGATACCACTTTACTCCCAAATTACCAATCAAATCGAGCAATCGTGAGAGAAATAATGGCAGAGAAAAAGAGACCAAACTGTTCTTTCTATTTTGTCCAATTAGTAAGCTCCATTTCTATTCTATAACCTTTTTATCTTTGACCAAAATATGAGTTGCTGTGTTTTTAAAGTCGCTGGGCATTAAGCTTATCAATTAAAGAATTTTGGAAATTTGTGAGTTTGAATTTTATTTTATTAAATACTACCCTCAGTAAGATGAACTCAAACCTGGGCTATGATTCTGCTTCCAACCACACTGCCCACTGTACTCTCACTACCTAAATAATGAGCCAAAAGGAAGGAACAAAATCCTACCCTTTACACATAGTCCTAAAGAATGGGAGAGAGGTAACAGCATAGTTATCCCTTACTACTAAAGTAATACAGCAAATCCAGTAGCTGCATAAAATGCTTTTTTAATAGATGCTCCCAAACAGTACTATACAACACAGGATTCTAACCCAAGTTTTGTTTCAAAATTTTAATAATATATTGCCTTCCAGTTTTTACTTCTGGAGTATTATGTTTTTTATAATTTGCCACTGAGATTTTCTTAGGAATTAACGTCTATCACTTGTAGGCTATTCCTACTCTGCAATAGAATTTCAAATTACTAACATCTGAAATCAGATCAGGATGCAAATACCAGAATGAATTTGGCCTATTTGGGTACAGAGCTGAATACTAATTCTGCTCACAGTGGAATGTATCTGTTCTTGATGGTTCTAATCCAATGAGGAATATCTGAAGTCTGGAAGTTGACAGTTTCAGCACTGGAGGCCAGAAGAGTGACAGCAGAAATAGTTTGCTTGTTCACAGAAAACCTTAACATAAACATGAATGACCCTGACCATTAGTATCTGCTAAAATATATTTTCTCTGTAGTATTTAAAGCTGTATCATTCATCCAGTTCTGCTAGGCATTTATCAGGAAAAGAAGTAATCAATGACTCAAAGATATATGTAGGATATATTCACTGCAAATAAGTAGAAACTGCAAACTGTCCGCCAATAGTGGACAGTTTATTTAAAGAGACATTTGGGGATCTTGGGAAACATGGGAAAATGCAAATTAAGTGAAATATCTTGTGAACTACACAGCCCGATCTCAGCCATACACTCGTGTAGGTACAGCACAGGGGAAGATCAAAATCCAACTCTGGGTAGTGGGATTAAAGGTAATTTTTATTTATACCTCGGTTTTTTAAGTTAAAAATTACGGTTTTTTTTTACAAGCAAACCACTCCAATAATTTATCTGGATCTCAAAGTCCGATATTACCAAAATCAAGTTTCCAAGTGATTACCTAGTTTAACCTTAGTAACTAAAGAACTAGGCCGGGGATGAGTCTGGTCATAAGGCAGACTTGTGGCAAAAAGAGTACTTGAGCCCAACATTCAGTACAGTGTTTTCTCCAGCACACCATAACCCCAGTGTGAAGTGCAATAGTTCCCAAGCAAACAACACCTCAGAGGGGACGGCCAAATGACCACCAAGATGGAATTCGTGTGTGCGTTAAACTTCGACTATAAACTAAAGCAGCCATCGCCAGAAGTTTAATACATTTTTTTGAAGTTAAAAAATAAAGATCAGGAATCAGTGGACTAGCAAGAAACAGCATTCGTGGCCTGTAAAGCAATGCCCAAAATGATTTGAAAATCGCAGCCACTGCCTGCCTCCCATCGCACGTACTTCTTAGCGTGCCGACTTCTACCACTTAGCTTTATGAGCAATCAATTCTAACAGGGTCAGGGCAGACTTTACCGCCACAGTGCAAGGGCCCTCTAAAGTCCTGTTACAGAATCGAAATAAAGAAGCCCAGTACTGCTGGGAGTCTCTGCCAGGAGCTCCAGGAGGTACTGGCACAAAAGAAACAGACATGGTCTTAAAGCGAGGTCTCACTTCCATATATCAGCGCTTTCTTGGAAAGATTAAGTAAGGGAAAGAAGGCAAAAAGAAGACAGCCGTTCAGCTGTGTGCCCACTTGTCCGTCCCTCTGCAGACCCCAAATCGACACAAGCCAAAAGCCCACCCTTACCTTCCGGTAGAGACCGCAGCGCCCCGCGAGCCAGGAAGCCCTCGCTCGGCACCGCCTCCGCGCGCCCGAGGCCTCACGGGAGGAGGCCGTGCGGTGGCGAGCGCAGTTCCGGGAGCCCAGCGCGCAGGCGCGGCGCGGCGCGCTCCCGAGCGTTTCTCGGTCCCGCCGCCGCGAGTGTGGGGCCTGTGGTACCGTGAGAATAAAGGCAGAAATTCTCGTGCTGTGCTAAAATAATAGAAGTAATTTTTCAGATGTCTGCTATCCTTATCCGAAAACTAACAGGTTGAAGATCCTGGCCCGATTTTGTACCTAGATTAGAAGAAAGTTGAGACAAAAATATTTCCTGTTAGACTTCAAATGTGAAAGAAATGTGAATATGATAATCTCAAAACAAACGCTGAGGCGCCTTGAGAGCGGCCGACCCATCCTGGAGAGTGTTGCTTCAGCACCACAGAGAGATCAAAACTGCAGTTTCGTTTGTGGATTTTTGCATTTTTACCCCCAATTCCGGAGATGTTGACCCCAATCTCAAAGTTCCAGTTAGAAAATTGAAAAATAAAATGCGGCTCTTTCGTCCAAGTTTAGCAGCCATGGTGCAAATGCAAGTATGAGGTAGAGCTCGTACCGAGAGGAAACCCGTTTTCTCAGGATGGCTTTATCAAGGGGCCACGTCTCAGAATAAAAATTAAAACAAGCAGGTGTGTGGACGCGTCACAGGCATCTAGGGCAGGGGCACAAGTCTGAACTTGAACAATTCTACTTCCTCGCCACAACCCTCGCATCTGAGTTCGTTCGTCAGAGCAAACTCGCGCATTTGGTCTCTTCGCTTTCCCTATGCGACTCGCTAGCCTCGCTCACAGACCGTAATGCGGCGGCGGGAGCCACAAGGGTGGGCAGTGCCGCCTCTCCCCCCGCGGGTCGCCGCGGGCGGGCGGCGGGCAGGGCTCCGGCCTCAGCACGGAGATCGCTGCTGCTCACAGGCCCCGCTGCGGGCTGGCCTCGCGGAGCGCGGCAGCAGCGGACGCTGACGGCTACGGCTCCGCGTCCCCGGTTTCCAATGCCTGGCGCGGAGCCGGGCCGGCCGGACCGAAACCTCGCGGCCCAGTACAGCACCGCCGTCCGCCGGCCCGCCCCTGCTCGCCTCGCCTCGCCTCCCCTGGCCGCTCTGAGGTCAGAGCCCGCCGCCGCGAGAGCCCATTGGCCACGGGGCGGGCCGGCGCGGCCGCGCGCGGCGCTGGAAGCACGTGCTGGGGCTCGGGGCCGCGAGCGCAGCTATGGCGTCGTTACTTTGGGGAGGCGACGCCGGGGCGGCGAGGAGCGAGCGGCTGAGCAGCCACGTAACCGCCACCGAGCCGGGGAGGGCGAAGGAGCGGGGCTTGAGCACCGAGTCCCAGAGGGAACTCTGCCGGGAGGGGAGGGAAGGAGAACCCAGCTAGCGTTTCCGGGGGTGGGGTGTCAGCGGTGGTGGGGACATGTGGGAAGAGTTTGGAAGAGGGCCACGGAAAAGGACATCCCCAGAGGGACAAGACCTTTGGTTTAAAAGGGCAAAATGAAGACACCTGGAAATCCAGGGTGGGAAACCAGCTGGTAGTCCCAGCTAGACTCAGTTTTCTACTTTCCCAGATTGACCATTAAGCCTTGCCTCGCTTGAATCTTACATCTGCTGTCGCACTTTCCTAGTAGCCATCCTCTTGTTGGTGCTGTGACCCCCGAGTACTGCCCACATTTAAACTAGCGGCCTAATAAAGAGGAACTTCATGTACAGGGACTAGTACATGAAGTACTAGAAAGTCTCCAGTTTTAGGGTGATTCCTACAGGAGACCTATTCCTGAAAGGACTCCATTAATACCTAATATTACAAAGGAAACAGTACTCAGGTGGTCTTCCCTGAATCCCTTCCAGCTTCTGTGGTAGGGGAGCACTGGGCTGCTTGATGGCTTGCTTCCTAATATTGGATGAAATTTGTGTCTTTCAATAGTTTTCAAACCCCATCCACCCCCGGAAGAACCTTCGGAGTATTAAGAGTACTACAGTCCCAAACGCAGGTGAGTGCTGTTAGGGTAAAGCAGATTGGCCTCAATTAAAAAGCATTGCTTTTATCATGTTCTTGTGAAGTGAAATACCTTGGGCTCCCTTAATTTAACCTTTGAGACCCTCAGCTACCTTGCCAATCATTTCATCCACTCCTCTGCAGATGACTCTTCCTGTCCGTACACACTGAAGAGTCAGGAAGGAAAAATGGAATAGTGTGCTTTATTTCTGCTCAGCATTTATATTTATTGTTTCTCTTCCATCCTTTTAGATGGTTCTATTAATAACACCGAAGAAGAGGATGAAGAAGATGTAGGTAGGAGATAAATTCATTTGCATGTACCCAACAGGGTATATTCTGTTTCGGTTTATTATCATTTTTCACAATGTGAGTAAATCATATCTCATTTGGAAAAGGACTTTCTTTGCTTCTATTTTCTTTATGAATAGCAAATATCAGAATAAATATTAATACTAAGGAGTGGGTATATTTCTTTAGAGGAAGTTGGAATATGCAGGGAGTGGGTTAAGAATTTCCAGCTGTCAGGGAGGAATTAGGTCTCAGGGAGATGGACTTAGGCTGCTTGAAGTTAGAGGTTTTTGTAGCAACCCAGCATAAGGAACTAGATCCTCATGAAGAAGGAATTCTCAGTGTTATGTTGTTATTTCTAGAACCTTCTTTTAGAAGAAAGATGAGCATAGGTGTAGTTGCTTGATATGCAGCCACTGAATGGGTAATTTATTTGATGTCATTCAGGAAGCTTAATGTCCTCTTTTTTATTTTTGCTTTTCTAGTGGATTTGGCAGCTAATTCACTCTTAAACAAGTTAATCCGTCAGTCCTTGGTAGAATCCAGTCACCGAGTGGAAGTGTTACAGAAGGATCCCAGCTCCCCACTTTACTCAGTGAAAACGTTTGAAGAGCTGCGGCTGTGAGTATTTTCAGTCTTTTAGTATGTATGGGACACGGCACAGAACACACTCATCTGCTAGTAATAAAAACCATCTCCTTTGTTTTCTAATATTCAGTATTAAAATTAGGTGTGTATGCCAGCAACTTCTGGATAAAAATTTTAAAAAGAAAATGAGGTGTGTACATTTTACATGCAATCAAAATATAGCTTGAAGAACAGCACCAGAATACCCAACTTGCTCAGAGAACTGAGAACATTTTTGATACTAAAGTGTTTTAATCTTGCAGTGGTAAGGGAGATAGTTAAGCTAGGCACAGCCAGATTGCCAGTGTCCATACCAGAACCCAGATACAGGGGCACTGATGACCCAAACATCCTCCCCTAACCCCTTTAGAGAAGTTACAAGCATTTACTTTCCTAATTATATTTTGTTTCAAATGGTATACCTTTTGAAAAAATGGTATAATTTTGTTTCAAAGTGAATAACTTTCCCTGAAGGATTTGTATTCCCTATTTATCAATTGCCATTAAGAAAATGTATTATAACAGAAAAAAAAGACACTTATGCAGACTTATGGAAAGGGTAAAAATCCAAAATCCTGATGCTCAGACATTTGGGGGGTTTTTTGTTGTTGTTATTTTAGTCTTTTCTTCCTCTGTCACAGATATTTTCTAAATGGTAGAAGCCTACCTGTGATTAAAAATGGTCTGCCAGTCATCTACCAATTAATCCCAATTAAGCACATCCAAACATCCATGTCATTAAAGGTGGAAGTGTTAGGCCCACTTGCTTTATCCCTATTCTAATGTTTTTCTTAAGACCTCCCAGGAAAGATGGATTTAAAAATACTGCCCCAGAAGGACAAGGTAATCATGTATCTTCTGCTCCTAGGGAGAACTGATAAAAGAATCACCTAAATAAAATTTTGTGTTCTCTGAAAATTACTGTTAAAAACATTAGTGTCATTCATGAAAAAGAATTAAACAATAAGTATCAGTTTTTTTGCTTTTGTGGAAAATATAACTCTCCTGGCAAAGTGATACACTCCTGTTTTCAGATGAGTTTTTCCTTTGTTTTTCTTTTTTTGCTTTGTTCAACAGAAAGTTCAACTTTAGGCCCTTACCACTGTCCTTGGCCTAGGCTTATAGCATAGTTTATTGTGTATGTTTGAGAGTTAAGGTACAAATGATATATTTTTCTTTTTTTTAAATTTTTTTATTATGGGTACATAATAGTTGTATGTATTTATAGGGTACGTGTGATGTTTTGATACAGGCATATAATACATAATAATCAAATCAGAGTAATTGAGGTATCTATCACCCCAAGTGTTTATAATTTCTTTGTTTGGAACACTCCAATTCTACTCTTTTAGTTATTTTAAAGTATACCATAACTTATTGTTGACGATAGTCACTTTGTTGTGCTATCAAATATTAATTGTATCTATCTATATTTTTGTACCCATTAACCATTCCCACTTTATCTACCATTCCCATCTACCCTCCCCAGCCTCTGGTAACCATCATTCTACTCTTGTGTCCACAAAATTAATTGTTTTAGTATTTACCTCCCACATGAGTGAGAACATGTAAGATTTGTCTTTCTGTGTTTGGCTTATTTCACTTAAAAAAATGTTCTCTAGTTCCATCCATGTTGTTGTAAATGACAGGATTTCATTCTTTCTATGGCTATATACCATTCCATTGTGTATATGCACCGCAATTGCTTTATCCATTCATCCATCAATGGACACTTAGATCTATTCCAAATCTTGGCTATTGTGAATAGTGCTGCAATAAACATGGGAGTGCAGATATCTTTTCAATATACTGATTTCCTTTCTTTTGGATGTATACCCAGCAGTGGGATTGCTGGGTTATATGGTAGTTATATTATTGGTTTTTTGAGGAACCTCCATACTATTCTCCATAGTGGTTACCCTAATTTATGTTCCCACCAACAGTGTATGAGGGTTCCCCTTCTCGACATTCTCGCCAGCATTCGTTATTGCCTGTCTTTTTGATAAAAGCCCTTTTAACTGGAGGTGAGATGGTATCTCCTTGTAATTTTAATTTGCGTTTCTCTGATGACTAATGATGTTGAGCATTTGTATGTTGGCCATTTGTATATCTTCTTTTGAGAAATGTCTATTCAGATCTTTTGCTCATTTTTTAATCAGATTATTGGATTTTTTCCTATTGAGTTGTTGGAGCTCCTTATATATTCTAGTTATTAATCCCTTGTCAGATGGGTAGTTTGCAAATATTTTCTCCCGTTCTATGGGTAGTCTCTTCACTTTGTTGATTGTTTCCTTTGGCGTGCAGAAGCTTTTTACCTTGATGTGACCCGTTTGTCCAATTTTACTTTGGTTGCTTGTGATTTGGGGGTATTACTCAAGAAGTCCTTGCCCAGACCAATGTCCTGAAGTATTTCCCCAATGTTTTCTTTTAGTAGTTTCATAGTTTCAGGTTTTAGTTTTAAATCTTTAATCATTTTGATTTGATTTTTGTATGTGGCAAGAGATAAGGGCCTAGTTTTATTCTTTGCATATGCATATCCAGATGTCCCAGTACCATTTATTGAAGAGACTGTCTTTTATCCAGTGTATGTTCTTGGTGACTTTGTTAAAGATAAGTTCACTACAGATGTGTGAACTTATTTGTGGGTTTTCTACTCTGTTTTATTGGTCTATGTGTCTGTCTTTATATCAGTGCTACGCTGTTTTGGTTACTACAGCTCTGTAGTATCATTTGAAGTCAGGTAATGTAATTCCCTTAGTTTTGTTGTTTTTGATCAGGATGGCTTTGGCTATTTTGAGTCTTTTGTGGTTCCATATAAATTTTAGGATTATTTTTTCTGTTTCTATGAAGAATATCATTGGTATTTTGGTGGGTATTGCATTGAATCTGTACATGCTTTGGGTAGTATGGACATTTTAACAATATTGATTCTTCCAATCAATGAACATGGAATATCTTTCCATTTTTTGTGTCCTCTTCAATTTCTTTCAACAACGTTTTATAATTTTCATTGTAGAAATCTTTCACTTTCTTGGTTAAGTTTATTCCTAGGTATTTTGTTTTGTAGCTATTGTGAGTGGGATTACCTTCTTGGTTTTGTTTTCAGATTGTTTGCTGTTGACATATAGAAATGCTACGGATTTTTGAATATTTATTTTGTATCCTGCAACTTTGCTGAATTTGTTTATCGGTTCTAGGTTTTTTTGTGGTGTCTTTAGGTTTCTCTGGACAAAAAAATCATATCATCTGCAAACAAGGATAATTTGACTTCTTCCTTTCCAGTTTGGTTTCCCTTGATTTTTTCCCTTGTCTGATTGCTCTAGCTAAAACTTCTAGTACTGTGTTGAATAACAGTGGTGAAATTAGACATCCTTGTATTACTCCAGATCTTAGAGGAAAGGCTTTCAGTTTGTCCCCATTCAGTATGATACTAGCTGTGGGTTGGTCATATATGGCTTTTATCGTGTTGAGATACGTTCCTTCTGTATCCTATTTTTTAAGAGTTTTTGTCCTGAAGAAATGTTGAATTTTATCAAATGCTTTTTCAGCATCAACTGAAATTATCATATGGTTTTTGTCCTTTATTTTGTTGATATGTTGTATCACATCGATGGATTTATGTGTGTTGAACCATCCTTGATTCCCTGGGATGAATCCCACTTGATCCTGATAAATAATCTTTTCAGTGTGTTGTTGAATTTGGTTTGCTAGTATTTTGTTGAGGATTTTTGCATCTATACTCATCAAATATATTGGCCTACAGTTTTTTGTTGTTGTATCTGATATATTTTTCAATATTACTTTTAAAGCTCAGTTGCAAAATGGCTTAATTTAGAAATGCACCTTTCAAGTATGTGTTTCTGAGGCTACTGATCAACCATAGGCTTTGTTTGATTTATTTTGTTTTATTGACAGAAAGGAAGAGTTACTAAAAGGAATCTATGCAATGGGATTTAATAGGCCATCCAAAATCCAAGAGATGGCTCTCCCTATGATGCTGGCACATCCGTGAGTTTCCAGGGTAGTGGTATTCTAACTTGGTTATTTTTAGTCTCTTATTTTCATTTTATGTCCAGGTTCTTGTATTCATTTTATGCCCAGTGGTCTTCTCTTTTCTGCAGACCCCAAAACCTCATAGCACAGAGCCAGTCTGGAACAGGAAAAACAGCTGCCTTTGTCTTGGCAATGTTAAGCAGAGTTAATGTCTTGGAATTGTTCCCACAGGTAAGGAAAGCCTGAAGGAGAAGTGGGAATGCTTGCAATGCCAATGCTGTTATAGTAGTAGGTGATATTGCTGCAATGATGTGATTGCTACAGTGATATGACAACATTTAGAATAGACATTCTTTTATGAAATCAGAGCATTGGGCAGCAGTGTAGGACAGTTATAGCCTAAGCTTTCTAGTCTGACTGGTTTAAATGCCAACTTCTCCACTTACTAGCTGAATGTCTTAGGCAAGTTAGTAAATCTCTCTGATTCTGTTAATTTTTGTCTATAAAGTAAAGATAACATCTATAAAGGTGTGGGTCATAGTAGATGTGTTCACCCTCGAATCCTAATGTTTAGCACAGTGCCTGGCTTGTAGAAACCACTCATTAAACACTGAACAAACACAATGAATGAATGCCTCATAGGGTCATCATGTGGATTTAATGAAACAATGTACATTTTTAGCACTATGCTTGGCATAAAATAAGCATGCGATGATGATAGCCATGTAACTGTAAGACCAGAAGATCATCCAGTCCACCTCACTTGATTTAGCAGAGGAAGGAAGCTGATACTTGGAAAGGGAAGTATCTTTCTTGAGGTCACACACTCAGAGAAGGGCTGAACAAGGACTGGCCCTATCACCCAGCTCACCATTCTCCTACTGTAGTTTCCACTCATGAAAAGTATGGTCATCTCTCCTGACTCACTGTAAAGGCTGAGGATCCATCTGCACTAAATGATGTGGGGAGCATAAGGGCCCCTCAGCAAGGTTATACTCTGACCAGCCAGATAAACCACAGATGTGGGTGACTAAAGCCAGGCATAGGAAATCTTGTGCATTTTAGACAAGTTCAGTACAATTTGTATTTGGGGTTTGATATATTCAATAACAGTTCTTCAGGATAAGCTGTGCTTGACCACATATTGAGAAATGTATGTGGAAACTATTTTTAGCACATTGGCTATGTTTCCTTCTCTATCACAGACCCCTAACTGAAGTATATAAATGTATTAGATCTCACCGGTTTCTTCCATCAATGTTTTTATTCATCAACAACCACCATTTGTAGGGAGTGTGGACTAACAAATGAGAGACTTTGGGGGGACTATTACCCTGGCAGGATCTATATATCTATATGTCTATAAAATATAGGTAATATAGATGGATTGGATCAAGCAGGCAGTGTTCTAGAAATAAGCAGACTTTTAATAGCAGGCAGGAGGTGACAGGGATCACGCTAGAGCTGTAATTTGTCTTGCATTCCCTCTCTCAGTATTAATAATCCTCAGCCTCCCTACATCCTACTCTTCTCCCACCAAAAGAGAGGGTGACCAGTAAGTTGTGTTTCTAAATAACCCTTGAGGGAGGAATATATAAAAGATAGCTATTTCTGCATCCCTCAACCCCTCCCCCTAATACTCAGCATTCACCTCCAATCTATCAACTGTTAAATTGTGTTCAGTTTAAAATATTTTATGCAACCAAAACCTCCCATTTCACTTCTGTGCCTTTCCCTGTACAAATTTTTATTGTAGTTAAAACTTGAACGATGGCTTGTATGAACATTTCTTCTCCCCTCTAATTCTCTGACAGTGCCTCTGCCTGACTCCTACTTATGAATTGGCTCTGCAAACTGGCCGTGTGGTTGAGCAGATGGGAAAATTCTGTGTGGACATTCAAGTGATGTATGCCATTCGAGGGAATCGAAGTATGTACCAGTAAGCCAGTCCTCACTGATTTTTTAAATCCTGGTTTCACCTCTAACAGACATGTTATATAAGTTCTCTGCTTTCTCATCTTTAAAATGGGGGAAATAATAGCACCTGTATCATAGGGTTTTTATGAGGATTAAATGAGATGATATAGATAAAGCATTGTGCACACCTGGCACGTAATGAGGGCCCAGTAAACATTAGCTACATCATTTCCACATCCTGCAAGATGATGCCTTTGTGTATCATTTACTTTAAGATTTGGTGGCTTTTTTGCCGAACAACTTTTATTTTTGTTATTTTTTTCATTAAAGTATTACATGCTCATAATGAAAAGAAATTTTAAACGACAGATGATTAGAAAGTAAAAATGAAAGTTGTTCTTGCTTGCCCTCCAAAAACCTGTTCCCAAAGATCGCTACAGTGTTGTTACATGCAAGCCTTTGTTTTTTGCTTCCTTTTTTTTTTTTAGCTCATACAAGCACAACAAATGTACATACATGTATTTGTTTTCATCAAGTGTTCATAAAAATGGGACCACTTTTTTCATATTGTTCATTCTTTTGACTAGCTGCACAACATTCTGTAATTTATTTAATGTAGCCTATTGATGGATATTTTGGTTGTTTCCTATTTGGGGAAGGTTTTTAGTTTTTCACAGCTGTGCCAGTATTTCCATAGGATAGTTGGAATTGCTGCAGTATGGCTTTTTAAGTGACTGTGAGGCAGAATCAAATATGCAGGACTATTATTAGCATAAACCTAGAAACTCGAAAATTTATCCTAAAAATCTTGCAGTATCAAAAACCACAATGACCCTCAGAGTTTGCACTTGGAAAATCATTACAATTATACTTTTGCTTACAAGTTTTATAAGTTGTAAGTTTTATAGTTGCTTTGCCCTGAATCGTGGCCTGTTGGAGGCTTTTGCATCTGAAGGAGCACTTAAAACCCCTTTCTCCCTAGTTCCTAGAGGCACTGACATCACCAAACAGATTATAATTGGCACTCCTGGAACTGTCCTAGATTGGTGTTTCAAACGAAAATTGATTGATCTGACTAAGATTCATGTGTTTGTCCTGGATGAAGCAGATGTGATGATTGACACCCAAGGATTCTCAGATCAGAGCATTCGCATTCAAAGGTAATCATCAGATACATCCTTTCTTCCTCAATCTTCTGTACAGACGAGGAATTCCATTTATTTACTGCTCTTAATTATCTTTATTGCTTAATTCCTCACCACCTTCACCTCTAAAACAAATTTGGGTGTTCATTATTTTCACCACCTCAAGGGGCCATCAGACAGTTAACAATTTTCCAACTTGAATCTTCAGCTTGTAACCTTGCCCAACTGCTTTACTTTTGCAACATAGGCTTACAGATAGGATCTATATAGTGGGTCTGCACCAAGTTTGCCAATAATGTTTTATTTTTTGAGCAAAATTCTAAAGAGAAGCGATTAAAACCTGATAAGTTTATCGTTAAGAATACAATGGATAATTGGAGTAGAGTAGGAACACAGAACCCTGGGATCAGGAGACTGGTGACCTCGTCCTGACTAAATCGTATAGTTTTCCTAGGCCTCTCTACCAGGGTAGCTGCAGGGGTTTCAAGCTACAGAGTACCAGGCCCAACCTCAGACTTAAACTGAATCAGAGTGGGAATGGGGTTTAGAAATCTGTATCAGTCATTTTTAAATAAAGTATCATACACTCAGTGGTAAATTCAAATAGTGTTGAAAGACTTGTAGTGAAAAACAGTCACCCTTGCTCCAACCCCAAGAGGATACCTCTCTTTTCTGATATTAACCTTCAAACTTTTAAATAAAAATATTCTCATACTGCTATTTCATTGTCTACTGACTTCTCATTATAGGAAGTGGGAATCGAGTTCTTTTGAACCACTACTGTGTTCCCTTTTCTGTCCCCTCTTATCAACACTAATTATATCATGAGTTTGGTTACATTAACAGTCAGCATTGATATCATAGGACAGCATAAGTATAGTTCACTGCTGAGCCAAGCAGTGTATTATTGTAATTACAGTCATCCCTAAGTATCTATGGAGGTTCCAGGACCTCTGTGGAGATCAAAATTAACATGCACAAGTCTGTTATATAACATGGCACAGTATTTGCATATATTCTATGCACATCCTCCTATATACTTTAAATCATCTCTAGATTACTTGTAATACCTAATACAATATAAATGATATGTAGATCATCTCTAGATTACTTGTAATACCTAATACAATATAAATGATGTGTAGATAGTATTTACTGTATTGTTTAGGGAATAATGACAAGAAAACTGTACATGTTCAGGACAGATGCAATTTTTTTCCAAATATTTTCAGTCTGTAATTGGTTTAATCCACAGTTGTGGAATCCACAGAAATAGAAACCACAGATATGAGGGGCAGACTGTATGTTTTTATTGTATAACTTTTCACCTGGAATCAACATTTGCCTTTTTTTTTCATTTAGTTACTGTCACTGTGCAGGAGTCTTTCATTTTTTCCTAGCCATGCCATCAAATATGTAATATGTCACTGATATCTCCAAATAGTCAAATTTTTAAAAAATTCATTGTTTTTTTTACCTGGCAATATCCCAAGCTCCCTCTCTCCAACTCCAATCTGGACTGATTGCCATCTAGACCTGCTGTGCAGCTGCCATGATAGGCCTTCCCTTTGCTCATACACAGTTTTGCTTTTTTTTATTATTATTATTTCAGGATGTTATGGGGGTACAACATTTTGGTTACATGTTATGACTTTGCCACATCCAAGCCATGATTTGAGGTGTGCCCTTTCCCACCTACAACGCTCACCATGTCTGTTAGTTGTGAGTTTACCCACTTTTAACCCTTAACCCCCAAAGAATATTACTACTGTGTGAGCACCTTAGTGTTGATCAGTTAGTGCCAATTTGATGGCGAGTACATGTAGTGCTTATTCTAGCACCTTTTATATTTTCCTGGATAGAGCTTGAGCCCATCCTCCAAAGTGAGGTATCACAAGAATGGAAGCATATACAGTTTTAAATCTTTTATTTCCTGGGTCCTTTTTCTTGGGTGGCTTCTTCAATAGGCTGGAGCATATTTTCTAATATCTTTTTTAAAAATAATATATAGAAGATTCTTTTTTCAGCCTCACATGTTGGAAAATGTTTGTATTGTACCTATAAATTTGATCTTTTGATTTATAGTTTGCCTCGATAGGGATCCTATGTTGAAAATCATTCTCCATCTAAATTTAGAGAAATGTTGAAAACAGAAAAGTTTTTTAAAATAACTTTAATAAATGCAAGAGATTAAAGATAGGAGGAACTGGAGAGGCATTAAGAGATACATGAGAGCTCTCTGTACTTTCTGTGCAATTTTTGTATAATGCTAAAACTGCTCAAAAATAAAATATATATTAAAAAATAACTTTAATATTTAATCAATATCCTCAACTTCCAGTGTTGTGGCTGAAAAGGCTAGTGTCATCTGATCTCCGAATTTTTATATGTCACCCTTTTTTTTTTCTCTAGAAGCTTTTGGGGGTTCTTCTTTCTTTATAGTATTCTAAAACTTTTCAGTGACATGCTTTGGTTCAGGTCTTTTTTTCATTCATTGTACTGAATACATATTATGCCCTTTTATTCGCAAAACCTGCACCTACCAGTAGTTCTGGGAAAATTTGTTAAGTTTCTCTTTTCCTAGAGTGACCAACTTTTTTAGAGAGCAAATCTAGGATGCAGTCATAGCAGGCAAAAAAAATGATATAGAAATAATCATACATGTATATTATTACTTTAAGATAAAAATATGAAAACATGTTGCTTTGAATTATATATTTTGTACTTTTCTGTGACATAAATGTTACTGTTTAAACAAAATAATGTTGGAACTGGTTAACAGTGGCAATTATTAGTAATAATAGTAGAACTAATTAAAAATGCATAAGAAAATATAACAACGTTTTATGATGTTCAGTTTCTGATATAGCAGCTTATTTTAACGCTTTTTTGACTTGTTGGATGTTTATATTTTGTAGGTAATACTGTTGCATTGTTTTAAGAGACATAAATGTAAGTCTTTTTACAAGGAGAACATAAATATAATAGTACTAATTAAATGGATATTATCTATATTTAATGGGGAAAAAAGACCTGTTTCTTTCTGTCTTATTAGGTACAGGAGGATGTTTTTACTTGTTCTCTGCCTTTTCCAATAATACTTCTCTGAACTGACTGTAGCCTTCTTTTATCTGGTGGCAAAGTTGCATATAGTTAAATGTAAAGTTCATTTTGACTTACCGCTCTGTTCTTATCAAGCCCACACTGATTGATATCAGTCCAAGGTGATGAGGTCAAGCTAAATATCCTCTTCACAAAGGTGTTTAAGTGTTTAATACTTAGGGTTTGACTTTCTAGCAACAGTAGGTTTTTATTTATTTTCTATTTATTTTTTGCAATTTAAACCTATGGTTTTTTTTCAGTTTGAAGTATAATTGACAAAATTCATGTATATTCAAGGTGTATAGTATGATGTTTTGATATTTGTATACATTGTGAAATAATTATAATCAAGCTAATTAACATATTTATTACATCACATAGTTACCTTTTTTGTGTGTGTGGTAAGAATATTTAAGATCTTTTGGACTTGTAAGAATTAGTTTCTATCTCCCTAGAAATGTCCATCCACTATATCTATAGTGTAGATACTATACTATACTATACTATATCTATGTCTATCATTCATATCTCATGCAAATTCATCATATAGGCTATGTCTAAAACATCTAGCATTTTAAAACACTCTAAAGTACATTAGACATCATAAGTTAAACCTCTCTCTTGCAAGGAAAATGATTACAAAGCACAGAGGTGAATTAAACTTGTGAAATTAAAGATGGATTCCAAGTAAGTTACAGATTCAGCAAACAAATGAGAAAGTCCTGTTCAACTTGGCTTCCCTTTTTTGGTGATGGTTTTTCTGCAGCAATCTTATTTTTTTTTTTTAAGGGGAAAAAAAGTCATTTTCTTGCTATGTGAGTTTTTGTCATGCCTTGTACATAGCGCAAAACAACTCGGATGTAGTCTGTCCATTCTTTCTTTTTTTCTTTTTTTTTTTTTTTTTTTGGAGACAGAGTCTCACTCTGTTGCACGGGCTAGAATGAGTGCCGTGGCGTCAGCTTAGCTCACAGCAACCTCAAACTCCTGGGCTCAAGCAATGCTTCTGCCTCAGCCTCCCAAGTAGCTGGGACTACAGGCATGTGCCACCATGCTCAGCTCATTTTTTCTGTATATATCTTTAGTTGACCAATTAATTTCTTTCTTTCTATTTATAGTAGAGACGGGGTCTCACTCTTGCTCAGGCTGGTTTCGAACTCCGAACCTTGAGCGATCCGCCCGCCTCGGCCTCCCACAGTGCTAGGATTACAGGCGTGAGCCACCGCGCCTGGCCTCAATACCTAATTTTAAGTTTATCATGTATGTAACACTTGTCACAATACTGAATGTCTGATATTTTGTTATTATAAAACTATCATCATTTTTATTCAGCATATCCTATTCACAAAGATGAAAAATTTATTAAATTAAATACTATTGTCAATCAAGTTTACAAAGTCCAGAAATTACATTCATAAAAAAATGTAGGAAAAAAATAATTAAGCAAATCTTGAAGGGGAACAAAGCTGAAGAATTTATATTACTAGGCTTCAAGACTGACTACAAAGTTACATGGATTAGGACAGTGTAGTATAGACACAAGCAAAGATAAAGACATCAAAGTGTGGCGGTTGGGGAGACAGAAAGGCTAGAAATGGATCCAACATACATCATATCTAATTATTATCTGATGATTTCTGTGATGCACTAGGAGAAAGATAGTCTTTCAATCAGTGGTATTATGTCAATTGGGTATCAGTATGGAAAGTATGAATATTGATTTCTATTTCACCATACACAAAAATTATTTTCAAAATATGAAAAAAAAAACCAGTGCACTCTCTACAGAATGGTAGAAGATATTCTCATGCTACACATCCAATAAAGGGCTGGTAACTAGACTCTATATAGAACTCAGGAAAATCAGCAAGCAAAAATCAAACAACCCTATCAAAAAGTGGCCAAAGGACATGAACAGAAACTTTTCAAAAGAAGACAGATTAATGGCTAAGAAACATATGAAAAAAATGCTGAACATCTGTAATCATCAGGGAAATGCAAATCAAAACCACAATGAGATGTCACTTAATTCCAGTGAGAAAGGCCTTTATCAAAAAGTCGCCTAACAATAAATTTTGGCGTGGATGTGGAGAGATAGCAACATTCATACACTGCTGGTGGGACTGCAAACTAGTACAACCTCTGTGGAAAGCAATATGGAGATACCTCAAAGAAAGAGCTATGCAGAACTACCACTTGATCCAGCAATCCCATTACTGGGCATCTACCCAAAGGAACAAAAGACATTCTGTAAAAAAGACATCTGTACTCAAATGTTTATAGCAGCACAATTCACAATTGCAAGCATATGGAAACAATGCAAGTGCCTATCAATACATAAGCAGATTAATAAAATGTGGTATATGTATACCATGGAGTTCTACTCAGCCACAAAAACAATGGTGATCTAGCATCTAGCATCTCTTGTATTACCCTGGATAGAGCTGGAGCCCATTCTACCAAGTGAAACATCACAAGAATCGAAAAGCAAGCACCACATGTAATCACCATTAAATTGGTATTAACTGATCAACACCTATGTGCACATATAGTAATAACATTCATCGAATTTCAGGCAAGTAGGAGGGGGTAGAAGGGATTGGGTTTATACACACCCAATGAGTGTGCTGTGCTCTGTCTGGGGGATGGACAGGCTTGAAGTTTTGACTTGGGTAGGGGCAAAGGCAATATATGTAATCTAAACATTTGTGCCCCCATAACATGCCGAAATAAAAAAAAAAGAGAGAGAAAACAGTGCAGATCTTAGAAGAAAATATAGGAGAACATTTTTCTGATCTTTAAAAAAATTGAATCCAAAAAACCTTGACCATAAAGGAAATAATTGATAATATGGACATAATTAAAATTGAGAACATCAGTTCATCAAAAACACCTTTGAACTGAGGCAGAAGTGAAATAATAATATTTACAATAAACATTGTCTTCAATGGTTTGGGTTGCTGTAAAAAAAAATACCATAGACTGGATAACTTATAAAACAATAGAAATATATTTTTCACATTTGTGAAGGCTGGGAATCCCAAGATAAAAAAAAGTTACTGTATTTGTTGTCTGGTGAAGGCCCCCTTTCTCGTTTATAGATGGCACCTTATCATTTTGTTTTTACATGGCAGAAGAGGAAAAGGAGCTCTGTAGGGTCACTTTTAAAAGGGCATTAATCCCATTTATGAGGTTCTGCCCTTGTGATCTAGTCACCACTTAAAGAACCCACCTCCTAATACGATTGCCTTGGGGTTAGGATTTCAACATATAAATTGAGGGGGAGGGGCAAACATTCAGACCATATAATATATTTAACAAATTTGTTTAAAAATTCTTACAAATCAGTAAGAAAAATAAAGACAACCCAGTACAAAACTGGGCAAAACATTTGAATGAGCACTTCACATGAAGAATACTTGAGTGATCTATAAGCAATTAAAAACTGACAATCTCATTATTAATAGATTTCAAGAAAATGTAAGTTACATTATTATATAATGTGATCCCAGTGCACAGAATCCACCAGAATGGCTAAAAATAAAAAAAGACAGAGGATATGTATATTTGGTGAGGATGTGGAATAACCAGAACTCTTCATGCACTGTTAGTAGGAATGTAATTTGTTACATTCACAATTTGGAAAACTTAAAATCTACTAACGGTGAGCATACACACAACCTATGATTAGCAATTCTATGGCTTGTAATAAAAACTACAGGGTGTGAGTAATTATGAACACCATGAAACATGTACAAGAATTTCATAACATTTATGATACTGTAGCACCAAACTGGAAATGACCTAAATATCTATCAAAAATATACAACGAAGTATTATTCTGTAATAAGAGTAAATTAACTATGCTACATGTGATAAAATGGATAAATCACAGAAATGAAATAGTAATTTGAAAAAACAGACAAAATGAACATATGGTCTTGGAAATCAGGACTGTGGTCATTTTGAGGGGGAGGTGGTTTCTGGCAGGTTCCTCTAGAGGCTGGTAGTGCTGTATTTTTTGATGTGGGATTCTGGTTAATTTGTGGTATGTGTTCAGTTTGTGAGTATGCATCAAGCTATGTAATTATGATTTGTTTACTTTCCTGGCTGTAAACAAATCTCCAGCCATCTACCATGGTTAATACCACCACGATTTTTCACTTGTACTTCCACAAAAGCCACTAGTCTTCTTCTTTCCCTCCTATTCAAGTTCCCTGAATTACGTGCCCCACATAGTCAGAGAGATCAATTAAAACAATAAACCCCCCCTGGGGCAGAAAGACTGAGAAGGCCATCTCTCCAAAACCCATGTATGTGGTATAAGACGGAGGTATAAGACGGAGACAGAAAAACTGATTTCACACATCTATCGCTCACTCCCCCATCCCCCACCATCTGCTACCAAACTAACAGGCCTCACATAACAAATAACAGCATAATATTATCGAGAAAGAAAGAAGAGAGGAATAAAAGTGTGCACGAATGCAATCTAAGGCGCATAGAACCAAAACCAAACAGAAACTGATCTGGTAAGCCTTACCCTATCTTAATCAAGAAGTAGCTCTAAAGAAATTTGAACACTTTGGTGCATTTTGAGTAACCATAGCAACAACAATTCTTTTTATTTTTTTTTAATTTCAGCATATTACAGTGGTACAAATGTTTAGGTTATGTATATCATAGCAACAATAAATTTAGGCCAACTCTTAGCCAGATTAACATTAACCTCCACATTAAAGGTCTAGACAAAGGGAAGATGTCCTCATTTCCAGGCATAAAAAC
>CAUYRT010066491.1:0-69280 GCA_963574885.1 Lepilemur ruficaudatus
GGGGGAAATTTTCCCCTTTTTCTCTTCTTTCCCTCAAAGGCGTTCTCTTTTCTCTCCCCCCTTCTGGGACATTTTAGAATAATCTCTTCAAAGGGTTTAGAAGGCTTTTCTAAGAGACAGGAAAAACAGACAACTTAAAGAAGCTTTTACATGCCTGCCAGAATCCCTAAGATAAAGTTAAAAAAGGGCCTGAATGTCTGTTGAAAGTACGAGAAGGGAGTACAACACTCATGAAATACCACAATTAGTTAATCTTGCTATACTAATTCACCATCTAAAGGGAAAATTTTATTGTTAGTCATTATCTCCAGCTCAATAGTTTTAATAGAAGATCTCAATATTTTTATATTGAAAAGATATTGGAGACTGCCTAATAAAACTTTAAATATTAAGATCACAAGCTAGTTAGCAGTGGAGCTCATACTAGAACCCACATATTTTGGCTCTGTGTTCTATATTTTCTCTATTGAATTGTTCAAAAGCAAGCCACACAATTCCCAAAATAAACCCAAATTTTAGGTTAATTTTCACTTCTGTAATGTTAACAGATATCATGAAATTGTTCTTTTCTGATTATCAAAAAAGGCACAGTTTATGATGGTGCTTTCTTTTAAGAGATAAAATGTCAAGTTGTATTAAAAGATATAATGACTGTGAAAATAATATTGTATTTATTCATAATTAGAAAAAGAAAATTCAAGACTGTGTCAATTTCAGATGCTTTCTTTAATTGTTTCTGGTGATATTTGAGTACTTGGTTTCTCTTTCCTATTTTGCTAAAATATTTTCTGGTTTAAAATAACTGGTGGGTATGCTTTCTTTTCTTTTTTGGTGAGGGGGAGGGACTTAATCATATACAACGCTGTTTTAAATGAGTTAGAAAGTTGGGAATACGATTTCATCCTAACTTGGCCATTGTGCAGTTTGCCTCCATACCTGATACAGATTACCTATTGTTTGAAACCATGGTTAGGTTCCAGATGTGTGTATGTAAGCAATCCTAGAATTTACTCTGTTCTTGGGCACCTAAGTAAATTTTATTGATCTAAATTCATATTTGAATTCAGTTACTTTGTCACTATGCCTTCCAACTAGCTTAGCATATTACCTAGCAATTTTACAGTATAGAATATTTCAGGTGATTATCAATTATTATCTTCATTATGGAGTTGGGTCAGTTGGAGACAATACAGCTGAGACATGCTCAAGCAGTAAACTAATGGTTAACTTGAGCAATGGCATAGAAATTAATATTATACTTATTTTTATACCATGACTTTATTACTTACTCTAAGAAGCTCTAAGGAAAATTATCATTATTAATTTTAAATTATTTAGACATTTTTGGAAAGTCAAGGAATTGAATTAAATCCACCAGAGAAAATGGCTCTTGATCCTTACACTGAACTCCGGAAACAGCCCGTTCGCAAGTACGTCACCCCGTCGGACTTTGATCAGCTCAAGCAGTTTCTCACCTTTGACAAACAAGTAAGTGACCTAAGCACCTAAGTAGAATTACTGGTTTCCAAATATGGCACGAATTTCTTGGCAAGCCATTTGGGTAGCTGTATTGGTAACTACTTTGAAACATTACATCTGTAAATTAACTGTTTGGGTACAGTGCTATATCTTTCTGTTTTCATCTAGGGTTAGAAATGTAGGAATGTCTAAGTTTCATATTAGAGATCCAGAGAAGATTGTGAAGTTAAGTGAATCCCACCAAATATTTAAATCTTAAAACTATTCCTGAGCTACATCTGCTTCCCACTTTACATTTCCAGTTGACCATTTCTTTCCCCAAATAATGTGAGTTAATCATATAGAATCCTGTGGGAAACCTTAAATGAATTATTGGGAAATTTCAAAGCTATTGTATATATGTAGGTTTCTAATATTAAAATAGGTAATTTCACAGAAACTCCATTGCAGATGCTTCCCTGTTAAATGTTATGTTAATGTTGGAGTATAGAATGTTCTAAGCATTTTCCAACTTTGTTCTAACCTTTGTTCTAATCTTCCCCCTTGTGAGCTGATGTATATAAGCAGATTGGAATCTTCTCCTTTTTGTAACTAAAAGGAAAGAGAAAAGAGAGAGATCACCTTCAACGCTTTTTTGCTGCTGTTTTTTCCAGAAATTTAACTCATTTTATTAATAGTTCAGAAAATTTAACCTAGCATTAGCATGTTCTTTTAAAGATTTTCTATATGTCAATCATATATCTGTTATCACTTTGTATTTAAAGATTGTGTTGATACTATTAATAGAAGATGTGTGTTGATGGGACCAAAAAATAAATTCTGGTTAATAAATGAAAATTCTTTCCATACTAATTGTATATAAACCATATTCACATGTACCTTTATTGATATATATAAACCACTGTATAAAGGACCTCATTGCTCTTTAAATTCAGCTTCTCTTTCACTGACTAATATTTTGGATCAAAGTGAGCTGTTTTTTCTTGGCACAAACTTATAATCCTATTATTTAATTCTTTCCAGCTGCTGACATCTGGTACATAATTTCAGATGTTTTAGTATCTTTGATGAGTATTTATTTTTTTCAATTTACCATCTGAGATTACTTCATAGTCTTTCTAGCTAATCTTTTCATCATTGTCTGATACATAAATGCCAAAGTAGCTAGGTTAAACTCTCCAGTTTTAGGATTCTTACTTGAGTTACTACTTTGGATTCCTCAAAGGTTCTTCGATTCTATGCGACCTGGGATGACACAGACAGCATGTTCGGTGAATGTCGGAACTACATCATTCATTACTATCTTATGGATGATACGGTGGAAGTTCGAGAGGTTCACGAACGGAATAATGGGCGAGATCCTTTCCCACTCCTAATGAACCGGCAGCGTATGCCCAAGGTTTTAGTGGAGAATTCAAGTATGTTTGATTCAGTTTACTGTTTGTTACTTGGTACATTTTTAGGATCTTAAAGGAATTACTTAATCAGCATGGTTATTCCTTTATTCTTGGGAGGCATTAGCTGTATTTTCTTAGGTGCTCAGAAAATGGCTTTCCTACAACTTTCCTCCTTTACTTTCCTCTTGGTCCAGGCATGCCTCTGAGACAGTCTGGTAGAGGTGAGACTGATACCCAGCTCAAGGAAACAAAATGAAAACAGAAGTGGGAGATTCATTGAAAGTGCTGTAGAGCAAGACTTCTGAACTGAAACAATTTAATATTAGATTACTAATACATTTTTCAAACAGGCCTGTTGTCATTCAAAGAAATAGCTTAGCATTTCCTTATATGCTTTGCTGACTTTGCTTCTCACCTTAACGACTTCCTAAACAGGAAGTTTCTATGTGGTTTGACTTGAGATTGGAAAGGCATGTCTGTGACTCATAAAAGGTGAGGAGTCCATTGTGTCAACCCCAGCTTTTTCTTTGCTGGTTTAAAATAACCTGGCATGTTGGAGAGTGAGAATGCAACAAAATGACAGTGGATACCTGTTGTTTACTGTTTCCTGAGATAAGCTGGCTTTCATCAGTTACTGACTTAGTAGTTTAAGAATTTTCTCTTACACAAATGTCATCTTGGTCACATATAATGACATCTGTCATGTTGGGGTGGCTAGCAGAATTCCATAAATACTTTCATTGATTTTTTTTCCTTCTTACTATATTTTTGGGAACTAGGAGATAAGAAATTCCAAGCATTGAGTAAGGAGTTTGTCTAGATTAGAGGTTATAAAGAAATTGATAGTCTGAGGCTAAATTCAACCTATCCACAGGTATTACTTAGCCTGCACAGTGTATTTGTTAAAAAATGCAGTGTTATTTTAAAAAAGGCAAGGAGTTGGAGGTTTCCATCACTGGGAGACTGGATAAACAAAATATGGTGAACATACATTTTGATTAATATGCAGTTAGAAGCAATAAACAAGATACACGCAGAAAACAAATGGACGTATCTTAAAAATATAGTACTGTGTAGGAAAAAAAGTAAAATGAGATATGTAATATAATAACATTTACATAATGTGAAATACATGCAAAACAGTACACAGGTGTACAATCAAAAAGCTGCACATTAGAATGGCTGCATGTGAGGGAAAGGAGAATGAGATTTGGGAAAAAGGACTGAAAATGGTTATCATTTTAAAATTAGAAGAGTTCACATTAAATATCTCTTTTTTAAAAAATTGAGAATAAGTGGCCAGGCACGGTGGCTCACCTCTGTAATCCTAGCACTCTGGGAGGCCAAGGCAGGAGGATGGCTCAAGGTCAGGAGTTCGAGACCAGCCTGAGCAAGAGCGAGACCCCGTCTCTACTAAAAATAGAAAGAAATGAATTGGCCAACTAAAAATATATAGAAAAAATTAGCCAGGTATGGTGGCGCATGCCTGTAGTCCCAGCTACTCAGGAGGCTGAGGCAGGAGAATCGTTTGAGCCCAGGGGTGTGAGGTTACTGTGAGCTAGGCTGATGCCATGGCACTCTAGCCCGAGCAACAGAGTGAAACTCTGTCTCAAAAAAAAAAAAAAAAAATTGAGAATAACTGAAAACACAGTTTATATTCTCAAATAGCAACAACTGGATCTGTGCCCTAGTTCAGCATAGTCAAGCTACTGCCTACCATACATATTCTTATACTCAGCCTCCTATAAAACCCTCTTAGAGTTCAGTGACACTGGGACTAATATACTAATTATGGCCTTCCAGAGTGCTTAAATGAGCCAGAAATTCCTGCCATCTGGAGCTAACAAATGTTATATTTACAGTAGATAAAAAGAAAGAATAGGAATATATTCAGGGTGGCATGAAAAAAGCCTCACTGAAACTGAATCCCTTGAAATTTCAGGTTCTAGGTTTGTCTCATCCTCTTCTATAACTTCCTCTCCTATAACTTTAAATGCTTTTTAAATTGAAAAATTTTTTATCAAAGTTGTATGGAGAGAAAGCCTAGAGACAGATGTGGGGCACTTTTAAGACGCAGGAACACACCTTTTTATGAAAGTCATTGTTAGTCATGAGGTAACAGTACAGAAAAGGCTAAGCTCCCACAAGCTAAGTAATTCCTTTAACTAGAATGGTGGTTTTAAAGGAATGGCATCTAACTGAATGGCATCAAAGGCATTTATTCAATGGGTGATTTTTATTAAATTTAATTAAACAATAGTTAAATATCTGCTATGGGAACCATTTCATGTGCTAAGTGCTATGGAGGATAAAATGAAAATGTAACTCCCAGCCCCTGAATCCTGTCCTTGTGGCACTTCTACTGTAACTAGGGAGACAAGTCATAAAACACACAAAGCTGTTAAATAATAACATGAGTATATCAGATTATCTGATTATGTAATTAGTTTTGTGATGCAGATGGAAGTCAGAGAAGAGAGACTGTGGGCCTGAAAGACTAAAGAAGTCTTTGTGGAAGAGCTGGGATTGTACCCAGATTTAGAATGGCAGAGAACAAAGATAAATAACACTAGAGAGAGGAACAAGAGCAAAGATTGGGAATTAGGAGCAAGTATGGCATGCCCCCTAAAACATGGGGCAGCCAAGAGATGGTCGCTAGGCAAAGAGTTTGTGTTGGACAGTAATAAGGAAATTATGGGAGTATCTTTTAAAATTTCTCTCTGCCAGGGCCTCATTTTAATAGTTAAGATTAATCAGAATTATATATTTGTGATGGA
Source organism: Lepilemur ruficaudatus (assembly GCA_963574885.1). Taxonomy (NCBI): domain Eukaryota; kingdom Metazoa; phylum Chordata; class Mammalia; order Primates; family Lepilemuridae; genus Lepilemur; species Lepilemur ruficaudatus. The sequence continues at coordinate 5,654 of CAUYRT010066491.1, forward strand.
TGGAGTTAAAATATCAGGAATTCTGAAAGTTATTTTTTTTGTTGAGGGTATTTACAGGTGACCAGTAGGTGGCAGGTAATGTCAAAATGGATATTTTCCCTAACAAAAGCCTACTCAGCTCTTAAACCCACGGCATGAGGTTCTGAAAGTCTAAATATATTAGATATCCTTTAAACTGTCTTTCATAGTTTGATTGTACTATTTTATTTATTTATTCAATTATTTTTGAGACAGAGTCTCGCTTTATCACCCAGGCTGGAGTGTAGTGGTACAATCAACTCCCAGTTTCCAGCAATCCTCCCACCTCAGCCTCCTCAGTAGCTGGGACCACAGTCATGCACCGCCATGCCTGGCTAATTTTTTTTATTTTTTGTTGAGATAGGGTCCCACTATGTTACTCAGGCTAATCTCAAACTCCTTAGTTCAAGCAATCCTCCCATCTCGGCCTCCCAAAGTGCCAGGCCTACAAACATGAGCTACTACACCCAGCCTGTTCTTAAATGAATCTAGAACACCTCTTAGTTAGACTTTTGGTGCTCCAGAAAGTTGAATGTTTTTCCTAACTCTTTGAGCATCTTTATTGCCTCATTCAGTCATTCAAATAATATTAATTGAACATCCACATAAATGAAAAAAGCACCATGCTAGGCAATAGAAATCTAAAACTAGTATAATCCCATATTTCAAAGGCTTTACATACAGTCTGGTAAGATAGACATGTACATCAATGGAGCAGAACGAATTGTCCAGAAATGGACCCACACATATATAGTTGTTGGAGTTTTGATAAAGATGAAATGATGATCTGGTGGGGAAAGGATAGTCTTTTTAACAAATAGTGCTGGAACAATTGGATAGCCATACGCAAAATAAATAAATAAACCTCAACCGTTACCTCAGCATATACAAATATTAACTCAAATGTAAGAGCTAAAAACCATTAAAATTCTAAAAGGAAACTTTAGTGACCTTGAGTTTAGTAAATATTTCTTAAATGGGACACAAAAACTGCAAACTATAAAGAAAAGGTTGGAATTTAAAACTTTTGCTTTTCAAAAGACACTATTATGAAACTGAAAAGAGAAGCTAAAGATTGAGAGAAAATATTTGTGAAACATATTTGACAAAGTTCTTGTCATAGGATGTCTAAAATGGCTGTTAAAACTCAGTAACGAAAATGACAGGAGCAAACCTTTACATATCAGTAATAACCTTGAATGTAAATGGATTAAACTTTCCACTTAAAAGATATATCTAGCTGAATGAATTTTTAAAATGACTCAGATGTATGCTGCCTATAAGAAACTCATCTGACCTCTAAAGACACATATAGACTGAAAATAAAAGGATAGAAAAAGATATTCCATGCAAATTGAAACCAAAATGAGCCATACTTAGATAAAACAGACTTTAAGCAAAAACAGTAAAAAGAGACAAAGAAGGTCATTACATAATAATAAAGGGTTCAATTTAGCAAGAGGATATAACAATTCTAAACATATACACTCCCAACACTAGAGTGCCCAGATATAGAAAGTAAATATTATTAGGTCTAAAGGGAGAGAGACAGACTCTAATACAATAATAGTTGGGGATTTCAACACTGCATTCTCAATAATAGACAGATCATCTAGACAGAAAATTAGGTAACATCCAACATACTACTTGGAAAAAAATTTATAGCTTTAAATGTTTACTTAAGAAAGAATAAAGATGACAATAAATAAGCTAGGCATACTTCTCAAAAAGTTAGAAATCTAAAAAATTAAAATCTAAAGAAATTAAAAGGAAGGAAATAATAAAACAAGAGCCTGAAAATAACAAAATTGAAAACAAAGTTAGCAGAGAAGATTTGTCAAACCAAAGTTGTTTCTTTGAAAGGACTAATAAAATAACAAGTATTGACAAGATTTATTAAGGGGTGAAAGAAAGAAGACACAAATACATAATATTAAAAATGAAAGACGAGATGTTCTTAAAGATGTAATAGGGATTAAATATAAAATAAGAGAATAATACCAGCAACTTTCTGCCAATAAATTTGAAAACTTAGGTAAATTGAGCAAATTTTTAGGAAAATATAACTTAGTCAAGAAGAAACAGAAAACCAAATGTCTTTAACCATTAAAGAAACAGATTCAGTTTAAAAATTTCTCACAAAGAAAACACCAGGTATATATAATTTTACAGAGGATTTTTGTCAAACATTTAAAGAATACATAATTCCAAGCTTAGCACAAACTTATTCAGGAAAAAAACAAAGAACTCCTTAATTTATACATTTAAAAAAGTCAGTGAAACCAAGAACACCAGGAGAAAGAAAAACTACAGCCAGCCTCACTATGAAGATATGTTCAACAATCTTAACAAGATATCAGTAAACCAAATTCAGCAGTGTATGAAAAAAAAATAATTTATTGAGCAGACAAAGACAAATGGCTGGACAGCACACATACACATATACCAGATCTCCTGGAATATGGTATACTGAGGGAAACTCATGTAGTCATGAACTATGTACCCCGTTGCCCACTACTTCCTACAGCAGCTGAAAGGGATCTTGTAGGGTTAGGCACTAGACATTGGGAGAAGGATCCCTTGGATTGTAGAGCTTTTAAGATGCGTGATTAGGTAAATACCAGCCCCTCCTTTCCCATAATCAAGGGCTGGAGTTCAAGCCTTTATGTATGATATAGCAGAAACTAAGCCTTCTTGCTGTTTTTCAATCTTAGGAATTACCAGTTAGGAGACTAACAGCCTACTTCTTATCTCCCATGTGATAGTGGTTCTGTGTCAAGGTTTTGTGGTTACAGCTATAAGATGTGGCACTCTGCCAGAACTAAGTGACTGTTATTATTTCCATCGAGGCCAGGCTGCAGGGAATCAGTCTTGAACAACTTAACCCTTAGTTCTCATAAAAAAGTATAACAAGGCCGGGCGCGGTGGCTCACGCTTGTAATCCTAGCACTCTGGGAGGCTGAGGCGGGTGGATCGCTCAAGGTCAGGAGTTCGAGACCAGCCTGAGCAAGAGCAAGACCCCATCTCTACTATAAATGGAAAGAAATTAATTGGCCAACTAAAAATATATGTAAAAAATTAGCCAGGCATGATGGCACATGCCTGTAGTCCCAGCTACTTGGGAGGCTGAGGCAGAAGGATTGCTTGAGCCCAGGAGTTGGAGGTTGCTGTGAGCTAGGCTGATGCCATGGCACTCATTCTAGCCTGGGCAACAGAGTGAGACTCTGTCTCAAAAAAAAAAAAAAAAAAAAGTATAACAAAATTGGATTTGTTCCAAAAATGCAAGATTGATTCTACTTTTAAAAAATGATTAATTCCTGCACTCAAATGTTTATTGCGGCACAATTCCCAATCACAAAGATAGGAATCAACCTAAGTACTCATCAGTTAATGATTGGATTAAGAAAATGTGGTATATGTATACCATGGAGTACTGCTCAGCCATAAAAAGGAATGAAATAATGTCTTTTGTAGCAATGTGGATGGAATTAGGGACCATTATCCTAAGTGAAGTATCTCAGGAATGGAATAAAAAACACCACATGTACTCTTTAATAATTGGGAGCTAATTGATGGGCACAGACAGGTCCAAAGAAATGAAAAGGTCATAGGAAAGCAGGAAGGCGGGAGGCAGGGAGGATGGGAGGCATAAAAACCTACCTGTCATGTACAATGAATGCTATTCAGGTGATGGGCACACTAAAAGCTCCAACTTAAGCATCATGAGAGGTTCCATCTAACAAAAACATTTGTACCCCCTTAATATTTCAAAATTAAAGAACATGATTGATTCCCACATGAATGGATTACTGTAATCATCTTGCTGACTGTCCCTGCCCCTGCCTCCAGGACCAGGTCACACTGTCCTAATAGCAATGATTGCAATTGCCATGAAACCATTCTTTGTGTAATTATTTAGTATCTGTCTCCCTAAACAGAGTATTTTCTTCATGAAGGCAGGAATTGTGTCTGTACTTTTAATAGTTGTATTCCCAGTATTTAGTAGTGTACCCAGTACATGATACAGATGGTCACTAAAAATGTTAGATGAATGGATAATGGGTAGGAAGTTGGACTAAATGACTTAGATCTCTCCCAGACCTAAGATGCTATCCTTATAGAAGGGTGCTTACTCTTTCCTCCTGTAATGATTTTTTCTAAGCATTAATTCTGCTAAGATTAGTGATTTGTAGTGATAATTTGAGCTGAATATGGGACAGAGACTTTACAAAAGCCATCTGGGATATTATGTACGTGTCCTGTCAACAGATAGAAATATATAGCCTTATGCTCTGGCAGGAATGTAGGGAAGTCCCTGACCCTTGACCAGAGCAAAAGACTCTACTCCCCCAAGTTCTCCAGGAATGCCTGGCCGTTGTGTGTCAGTCTTTCTTCCCATACTCATTTCTTCTTCTTTTCTCTCTAACACCATTTTATATTAGAGAACTTCCCTCGGTGTGTGCTGGAAATCTCTGATCAAGAGGTGTTGGAATGGTACACTGCCAAAGACTTCATTGTTGGGAAACCACTTACTCTCCTTGGGAGAACCTTCTTCATTTATGATTGTGATTCATTTACTCGACAGTATTACAAAGAGAAGTTTGGAATCCCTGACTTGCCACGTATTGATGTGAGCAAGCAGGAACCACCTCCTGTAAAGCAGGTAATTGGATGAAATTAGTTGTGGTGATAAAATTAGTTTTTTGAGGTAGAAATTTAAGAAAAAGGAAAAAAAGAAAGAAAGAATAGTGAATAACCCCCCACACACAAAATGAACAAAGTACATGTAATAGAGTAGTTTAAAAAATAAGAAATATAAATGGCCAAAAAAATATGAAAAGGCCCCCAATCTAATTGATAATCAAAGAAATAGAATGATAATAATGAGATTTTTAGATCCGTTAAATTTTAAAAGGTTCACAGTATCCAGTGTTTACCCTGTTTGAAGAAATGGGAATTTTCATAAACTGTAATGGGAAAGCCATTCAGAATAACCTTTCTGAAGGGCAGTTTGTTATCATTTTAATTTTTTTCATAATAAAATATTGCGTGTCTTTGGCCTAGAAAATGTAACTTTGGGGACTATAAAAAGATAGGTAGAAGGTTATGTATTGTAACATTATTTATAATAAAAAATGTGTAAGGAGATTGACAAAATAAATTATATCTATCCATTCAATTAAAAGACTATAAATATAAGGCCTGTAAAAAAAGGCAGTAAGTCTATACATATTAACATGAAAAAATGTTCATAATGTATTTTTAAGTGAATATATATCTATAACATGGTCCTATTTTTGTAAATTTTTATATATAATATATGCTTATATATGCTGAAGGAAAGATCTGGAGAAATAGCTACCTTACTACAGGGTGTCCTAAAAGTCACTATACATAGGGAAAATGGGAAATTGTAGCTAAATGTACCTTTATTTACAAAATACTCATTACAAAATTTTATAAAATTTTTCCTTTTTATGGAGACCTTTGGGACACCCTGTATTAACAGTGGTTAGTTAAACATGTGGGAATGGGGAAATAGGGAGGGAAGCAGGAGAGGACAAGAGATGTTTCTTTTTATACTCCTCTGCATGAGTTTAATTTATACCCAGCATTCTATTATTTTTTTAGAAATTTATTTGTTTTTATTTTATTTTTAATTTAAAAATGTTTTATTGTCAAGTACACATAGCATAAAATTTACCATTTTAAGCATATAGTTCAGTGGCATTAAACGTTCTTTTAAATGCTTTAGTCTCTTAAGTTATGTAGAAAAGAACAGTGGAGTTACAAACAAGAGCTGCAATACTAGCTTTTAGATTATTTTAAAAATGTATCGGTCTCTTAAATCATGTAGAAAACAAAGATACAAATTGTTGTTACAACAATACAATAATTTTTTAATTGCCCACTTATTTGTTTTTATCAAGATCTTTATTTCTTCATATGTCTTCAAGTTGCTGTCTAGTGTCCTTTTATTTCATCCTGCAGGACTCCCAGGAGCATTTCATGCAGGGCAGGTGTAGTGGTAACTAACTCCCTCAGCTTCTGTTTTATCTGGGAATGTCTTAATTTTTCTCTCATTTTTTCATTTTTATTTTTTAAAATTATATATATTTATTTTAAAGCCAGTCAAATTTAGCAGTGGGGGGTTGAATACCAACTTTAGTAACACTAGTGTTAATAAATTCTGATAATCTACTACCATCTGACCAGCCTCTCCCTCATTTTTGAAAGATATGGCTATGGCTATGGATATAGTATTCTTGGTTGACAGTTTTTTTTCCTTTTAGCAATTTGAATATACTGGCTTACTGCCTTCTGGCCTTCAAAGTTTCTGACAAGAATTTTGCTGGTAATCTTATTGAGAGTCCTTTTTATGTAATGAGATATTTCTTTCTTGCTGCTTTCAAGGTTTTCTCTTTGTCTTGTCTTTCAAAAGTTTAATTATAATGTATCTCTGAGTTCATCTTACTTGGAATTTGTTAATAAGCTCCTTGGATATTTATACTCATGTCTTCATCAAATTTAGGAAGTTTTCAGCCATTATCTCCTCAAATATAGTCATGTGTCACTTAATGACAGGGATACATTCTGAGAAATGCTTCAATAGGCAAGTTTGTTGTGTGAACATCATGGAGTGTACTTACACAAACCTAGATTGTATAGCCTATTGCTCCTAGGCTACAAACTTGTTACTGTACTGAATACTGCAGATAATTATAACACAATGGTAAGTATTTGTTTACCTAAACATATCTAAACATAGAAAAGGTACAGGAAAAATACAGTATAAAAGATTTTAAAAACATACATCTCTTTAGGGAACTTATTGTAAGTGGAGCTTGCAAGACTGGAAGTTGCTCTGGGTGAGTCAGAGAGTGAGTGGTGAGTGAATGTGAAGGCCTAGGACATTACTGTCCACTACTGTAAACTTTGTCAACACTATATCCTTGGGCTACACTAATTTATAAAAAATTTTTTTCTTCAATAATAAATTAACCTTAGCTTATTATAACTTTTTACTTTGTAAACTTTTAATTTTTATTATAACTTTTTGACTCTTTTGTAATAATAATTAGCTTAAAACAGAAACACATTGTACAGGTGTACAAAACTATTTTTTCTTTATATCCTTATTCTATAAACTTTTTCCTATTTTTGAATTTTTTTAATTTACTTTTTAAACTTTTTATTAAAAACTGAGACACAAGTATACATATTAGCCTAGGCCTACACAGGGTCAGGATCATCAATATCACTGTCTTTCACCTCTACGTCTTGTCCCACTAGAAGGTCTTCGGGGGCAGTAAAATACATGGAGTTATTATCTTCCAGAGTAACAATGCTGTCTTCTCAAATATCCTCTGAAGGACCTGCCTGAGGCTGTTTTACAGTTAACTATTTTTTTTTTAGTAAGTAGAAGTACACCACACGTACTCACCATTAAATTGAAACTAATCAATCAACACTTATGTGCACATATGGAAATAATACTCATCGGAAATCCAGCAGGTGGGAGGGGGAGGAGGGGATGGGTAAATTCACACCTAATGGGTACAGTGCACACTATCTGGGTGATGGCCGCACTTATAACTATGACTCAAACCATACAAAAGCAATTTAGGTAACCAAAACATTTGTACCCCTGTAATATTCTGAAATTTAAAAAAATATATATATACACATATATAAATTTTTAAAAAAAAGCAGTAGCAAGGTCTAGAGGGATAAAACTAGAGCCAAGATAATGGTCAGGGACAAAAGTGGATATGAAGTGGATATATTCAATTCGAGAATCATGGCACTCGTAAGTCAAGCTGATCTACTAGATCAGGAATAAGTAAACATGGACCCAATAACCAGATGTGTTTTATCTCAGGCTGACTCCATCTGGAGGCATGCTGTCAGGGAAAAGGAAAAAGCCAGAATTAGGAGAGTTAAGCTGCTATGGGGGTGGCCCCTAAAAGTAGTATCTGAAGGATCATGGAACCCTCAGACTTCACGTGTACTAGCTTCGTTAAGAAAGTGCAAGCAGAAACTCTGGTAAGTGGGTCATATGAGCAGGAATGTCTAGGAGTGGTGATGTCCACATTCAGATGAATGGCTCTTCTAGTTTAGAACAGGACCCAGGCAGCAGCTTAGAGTGTGAAAAGCAAGGTACCAGGACCCTAGGCATATAGGCTGATATTTGGGGAAGGTTTTTATCCAAGCAAGGGAAATGAGTTGTGATTCAAGGAAAAACAGGTCTGTCCAAACACAATAGGAATTTAGGAAGAAGGCTCATAGGCTTATAACTACCTCTTTATTTCAAATCTCTCAACCTCCACCCCAACTCCCCAACCAGGGTGCTCTCATTGTATGTTGGTACAGATGCAAAGCAAGTTCAAGTTTCACCACTTTGCAGTTTCTTCCTAGCCTCCAGAGGAAATTCAAATGCTTAGCATGTACGATCTCAGCCCAAGGTACCTCCATCCATGGTAACCTGTATATTCACTGAGTAGTAGTTTTGCAATTAAAGCAAATTAGGCCATTGTCCATCTGCTGAATCTACTAGTCATATTCTAGCCATGATGATCACATTAACTGCAACCCCAGCAAGTGGGTGAGGAAGTCAGTGTTGCCAGTAGTACACCTTGGATGAATTTAGTAGAGTCATTCATTGTTGAGAGAATACCCTTTTATAGATGGTACTAGGGACCATATGGACTAACAAGTTAAAATGTCTGCATGCAATATATAAAGAGATTTTGGGAAGGTATCTACAAGTGAAAAAGTGTGGTACAAGCTGAGTTTCCTGAGAAAGCATAGCAAAAAGGCGTCAGGGAAATAGAACACTGCTGATGTTTGCCAGCATTGATAAGGAAGAGGAAAACTTAGTTTCTGACCTAAAGTTCTTAGGGAAATGAATCTTGGCATCCTAGACTGATGCTTCAAGTTCTTCATGGAGCTCGAATAAAACATATAAGCTTAATATATGCCTTCCCACCAACTCATCAAATAACCTTTGCATGCTTACCCTAAGGAACTTTATTCCTTTAGGAACTTTATTCCTAAATGAGCTTCTTCACTAAAAAAGGGGTTTCTGTGTGGACCAGGGGTCTGAGTACTCAGAAAAGCATAGCTGTCATCTTCTGTGATTCAAAAATCAAGAAATAAAAATAGTAGAAATATGGAGGTAGATATGAGGAAAAGCAGCATGAATAAAGTCCTGACCACCCCTTCCCCAAATCTAGCGTGCACACACACACACAAACACAAACACACACACACTTTGGGTGGACTGAGGAAACAGTTTCCAGATCTGCCAGGGTGAAGCTCACACCCTAGGACAATGAAGTCACAGACAGATCTATGGGCCTCACCATTTTAGGATGACCACAGGTCATTTGCATTGAGACTGAGGGTGGGATCAGGCTTTGCTTCGGTAGTAAGGGGTCAGTGGACATCAGCACTAGTTTCTATCTAGCACTGGGAGTTACTTTGTAGCATCAACAGTTACTTCTATGATCAGCGAACATGATGTAAAATCCATAACCAAAGAAGAAGGGAATAAGTGATATGTTGTTTTTTTACTATGTTTTTATATATAGAAAATATTTTTGAATAAGTGTTTTCCAGAATTTTTTTTTAAGAAAGTTATAGTTACATTAATGTAATTTTAACACAAGTAGCATCTGCCTTACTTCTTGTTTCCTGTATGTCTCTAGGAATTACCTCCTTATAATGGTTTTGGACTCTTTGAAGATTCTGCTCAGAATTGCTTTGTTCTCATTCCAAAAGCTCCAAAAACAAATGTTATTAAAATGCTGTTGAATGATAACAAGGTGCTTCGTTATTTGGCTGCACTGGTGAGGCTAATTTTTATATACTTCTGTCTCAGGACTGTGTGCAATTATCTATTTTGTTTGTAAGCTTTAGAATAACAGCCATCAGAATTATATGTTTCCTAAACTAACCATTGGATCTAGTACCCAGCCTTCAGGCAGATATTAAGTATAGTGCCCCTGAACCAAGACCTAGCTCAAGTCCTATCACCCCTAAGAATCTTTCTTGGATCATTCATCTCTCAGTGTCCTTAAATTCTGATAGACCTTTTTGCCTCTTTTATTAAGCAGTTATGAAATTCTGAGTCATGTTCAAACCATTTGTGTATCTGTGTGCCTTTTGAGTATATTGTGATTTCCTTGAGGGTGGGGACCATGTTTTACTAAATTTTAGCATTGCCTGTGATATCTAGCTTGACAAATCTTATATTAATTAAATGTAATAAATGGAATCATACCAATTTAATAGATACTGCCTTTAAGAAGTTATATGACGAGTAGTTAAGAGCATGAAGCTTGGAAATAGACGTTAAGTGCATATACCACTAATTAGCTGAATTACCTTAGACAAATTATTGACAGGAATTCAGAGCATAATGTCTTAAAAGTGGGAAAAAAAAGTGTAGAAATGGGAATATAAGCATTTTATTTAGAAATATGGACATAAAATTGCAAAAGTTGAAATAAGTTATTTCTGAGAATAGGAATTGGGAGTGGGTCAGTTGACTTTTCAAACTATATACATGTATTTGAAAAGATAAAAATTAAGTGAAGATATAACTGATTAATATATTTTAGAAAAATATTGAACAAAGCTTTAAATAAAAAGGGAGTTCTAATAAAATCTAGGCAAACTAGAATACTCTATTTCATAAGAATTCTGATTATGGCAGTTTTATAATACTAAGTTCTTTCAGTTACTGTTAAAATTCAAGAGGCTTGTTGAATTATAATATGGTAACTAGAAACTCCTTGAGGGCAGGAATCATGTCTTTCTAGACTTTGTAGGCACTCAATAACTTTGTTGCATGGGCAAGTGAATTTATTTATATATATATACCATCCCTGAGTAAGGCAATACAATATTTTACCCATTTTATGTTTCAAAACATAAGAATCAAAGAGTCTAATTAGCTTGTCCCAGGTCCCAGTGCTTCTTAGGCAGAGGCAGGACTAGAACTCAGACTTCTGACTTTCAACCTAGTATTCTTTTGATCAAAAACCAGTATAATGCTTAGGATAACAAAGGAGAAAAGGACTCATGTTTGTAAACTACATAATTGTAAGCTTACCTTCCATACCTGAAGATCCTGGAAAAATTATTAAACAATAGATTACCAAAATGTTTATGAATAATGTTAGATATAGGTGACTGAGGAGAAAGGATACACTTCTATTGACTGCAGTCTTCCATACTTCCATACAACCCAGACAAACGTGATATGTCACAGAAGGTTGAAGAGTTTACAGAGGACTTCTATTTCTAGCAATGATAGACTAGATAACTTGGATCAGCCCTCTTGCTGAGGGAGGGGTGTGTGTGTGTGTGTGTGTCTGTGTTTAGGGCTTAAAGGTGCTAAACAACTAGCAAGATGTGAAGAATCACTGAACAAGAACTGGGTGAACAATGAGAACTAGAGAAGTGAGCCTGACATTTGGAGCCATTTTCCCCCTGAACGTATTTGCTGATTCCAGAAGAAGCACCTGTGAGGGCAAACATTGGAATCTAGGGTCTGTCAAAGACAAATCACTTGGTAAAACCTCTGTGCTTTAGTCTGTAAGTGACCAATTCTTTCTTTCCTTCCTTTTCTTTCTTTCCTTTCTTTCGTTTCATTTTGATAGATTTAGGGGTACAAGTGATTTTTGATTATATGGATGTATTGTATAGTGGTGATATCTGGGTTTTTAGTGTACTCATCATCCAAGTAGTGTACATTGCTCACAATAAATAGTTTTTCTTCCCTCACCTTTCTCCCACCCTCCCTCCTTCTGAGTCGTCAATGTCCTTTGTACCACCTTTACATATAGTGGTTAACTCTTGAAGAGACTGTTGTCTGGCTTTGAATTATTGCAATCCCTGAATTATCTCAGTTTCACAAATCAAATTACCTGGATTCTAATACCCCTAGGTACCTGGAAGAAGAAAATATAAATTCTCTGAAGATAGCATCATCTTAGATATAATGTCCAGAAACAAGGCAAGATAACATAAAGAAAAATGACCAGAAACAACAGATAATAGAAATATATACATAGGGACTTCAAATTCTAGCATCATAAAACTTGAAACTTTAAAAAGTATGAGAATTTCAGCAGAGAATGAGAAATAAGCCAAAAAGTCTATTTTAGTCTTTAAAAATCATCATATTAACAGAATAAGACAGAAAAAAATCATCATATTAATAGAATAAGACGGAAAAATTAGATTCTGAAAAGCATTTGCTAAAATTAATCCATTATGATTTTAAAACAAAACTCTTTCAAAAAGGGGTTTAAAGCGGGTTTCCTTAATCAGATAAAGAGTATTTACCAAAAATCTACTGCAAACAGTTTTACTTAGTGGTGAAATGTTGAAAGTGTACTTTCAAAGAGTAGGAACAAGGCCAGACTGCTTTCACCCCTTCTCATCAACATGGTTCTGGAGATCTTAACTAGAGCAGTAAAATAAGAAGGAAAATTAAAAAGCATGAGAATTGAAGAGAAAGAAATAAAACTGGCATTATCCAAAATGAATGAACATATATATAGAAAATAAAGAATCTACCTTCTGCATTAGTAAAGTCAATATACAAATGGCAACAAACAAAAAATAAAGTTAAAAAATACCATTTACCATAGCATCAAAAATATTAAATTCCTAGAAATAAGTCAAACAAAAGGCATGTAATACCTAAAACATTACTGAAAGATCATTGAAGAAGACCTAAATAAATGAAGGGACATGCCATATTCATTGGTTAGAAAATCAATATTATAAAAATACTTACTCCAAATTGATTTATGCTTTCAAAACAATTGCAGTCAAAATCCCAAAGTGTTTTTGTTTTTGCAGAGCTTGATAAACTGATAATACAATTTATGTGGAGATGCAAAGCAGCCAAGAATAGCCAAGATACTCTTGAGAAGAACAAGATCAGAAGATTTGCTCAACAAAATATCACAATATATCATTAAGTTATAGTAATTAAAACAATATTGTATTGGTGCAAGGATAGACAATTAAACCAATGGAGAAGAGCAGACAACCCAAAAACAGACCTATACACCTTTAAGATATAGGACAAATATGGTATTGCAGAGGGGCTGGGAAAGGAAGGTCTTTCCAATAAATGATGTCAGAACAACTTGATATCCATATAGGAAAAAAAGAAGAAGAAAACTGGACCTCCACTTCATGCCAAAAGTAGAAATCAATTCTGTATAGGTTGAAAATTTAAATGTGAAAGGCAAAACAATAAAACTTCTTAATGATAGTATAATCTTACCCTTGTAGTAGGGAAAGATTTATTTAGTGGGACACAAAATGCAGTAATTGTTTTTAAAAAATGGATAAACTTGAGTACATTAAAATGAAGAATTTCTCTTCCTCACAAAATCACCATTGACTGGGTATGGTGGCTCACACCTGTATCCTAGCGCTTTGGGAGGCTGAGGTGAGAAGATCGCTTGAGACCGACCAGGAGTTCAAGACCAGCCCTAGCAACATAGCAAGTCTGGGTCTGTACAAAAAAATAGAAAAATTAGCTGGATGTGGCACATGCGTATGGTCACAGCTACTTGGGAGACTGAGGCATGAGGATTGCTGAAGCCCAGGAGTTTGAGGTTGCAGTGAGCTGTGATGATGGCACTGCATCCTAGCCTGGGTGACAGAGCCAGACCTTATCTCACAGGAAAAAACAAAAACAAAAACAAAACACCACTAAGAGAGTGAAAAAAGCAAGCTCACAGTCGGAGAAGATGTTTACCACAAAAATCAACCAAGAACTTATATCCAGAATGTATAAAGAACACTCCCAAATCATTAAGAAAAATGAATAAGAAACTTGAGCAGGCATTTCACAAAAGAGAATATCCAAAAGGCCACTGAAGAAGATAGGAAAAAGTTCTCAGCCTCTTTAGTAATCCAGGAAGTGCAAATTACAATCGTAGTGAGTGCCTCTATCCATCTACCATAAGTTATTATGTTGGTGAGAATATGGAACACTTATACTTTCAATGATACACCCACTTTAATAAAACAGATTGGCATAATCAGGTATACTAGATTGTGCCAAAATGGTACACTATATGTGTACTAAAGATAAAAATGTTCTAACAGCATAAGTCATAGTGGCCAAAAATAGACTGAAATTCTATCTACAGGAAACTGGATAAATAAATTATGGCATATTTATATTAGTACAATGATTTGAATTCTGAATGTAATGAAAATTAATGTACTACAGCTACAAACAACAATGTAGATAAATCACATAAACATAATTTTGAACATAAGAATCCAGATACAAAAAATACATACTATGTAAGTCCATGTATATGAAGATTTAAAAATGGACAAAATGAATCTGTTCAGAGATGCCTGGTTTGTAGTAAAACTAAGGAAAACCATAAAACTTAGGATAATGGCTTCTTTGGTGGGGGACAGATAGAATATTGACTGGGAGGGCACTTTTTAGGTTCTGTCAGTGCTTTGTTTCTTGACCTGGGTGTTGGTTACATGGTTTTCATTCTATGAAAATTCTCTGAGATATATATTTTGGGGTTTTATTTTGCAATTTTGTCTCTATGGTATAGCAAAAAGATTTAAAAGAAAGCCAATAGAACAATTAGTAAAGAAATAGTGGATTATCTTTGTATGGACAGGAAAAAAGAAGTGATAGTCATGGTAATTTTCAAATGTTTTTTCCTGACCTGTTTGGTGAAATAGAGAATGTATTAATTGGGCTCATCACAAAAGCTCTGGAGGAAGAAAGAAAGGGTGCCTGAAAATAAGGTGGAAAGGTTTAGGAGTGAGGTGGGGACTTCAGAATAAAAGATGGAAATTCAAAAAGGAGGGAGCATGCTAGAGAAATGACCAGAGACAAACACAACTAAGCCCCATTGAGTTCAGACAAAGACACTGGATATGTTCTGAGAAAATAAATTATACTAAACCCAGGTAGGCAATTGGTGCCTAAGTAAAAATATGCTGGTAAACTATCTGGGCTCAGTGTAGAGTGCTGGCTGAGAAACTTGGGGAAGCTTTGGAAGAACATAAGAAAAATGATTTGAGCAGTGATCTTCAAAGCAGCATGCACGCCCTCCACGGGGTATGCAAGACAGTACTATCTATGTTGTTCATTAAGAAAATATCACAGCCTCTACTTATTTTATATTTTATTTATTATGAGTACATTTATTTTATAGCCCTTGATAGTTTGTTTTGTAATCTACAAAATATATTTTATAGAAGAGCATATATTTAATTATTAATTAAATTCATTCAATAAATATTAAAGGACTACCCTGATGTAGGTATAGTTGTAGATACTGAGGGTATAGCAGAGAATTAGATAGACAAATCTCTGCCCTCGTGGAGCTTACATTCTAGTTGACATTCTAGTCAATAGAGAAATATATTTTATGAGGACAGGTAGTAACACATGCTGTAAAAAAATAAAGCAAGAGACAGAGACTGATGGGGAGGGAGCTCGTTTATATTGGTGGATTAGGGAAAGCCTCTCTGAGGTCGTAGTAGAGGAGCAGATGGAGTGAATAACTGAGGGAGCCAGTAGGAGAATATCCGCAGGAACTGCATGTAAGGCAGAGGCAGTGTGCTGTGAGTGGAGGGAGGAAGGGGGAAATGTCGGGTCAGAGGCCAGGTGAGGGCTCTGTACCCATGGTTTAACAAGTCCAGAGAGCTGAGATGGTGGGAGCAGTCCAGGTAACAAGGGGGTGTAGGTAACAAACCTGCAGAGAATTCAAAGATAAAACCAACTGAAAGTTGGCCTGCTCATTAATATCATGTACCTGCAATTCTAAACAATATCAGTGATAAATACTCATCCCCAAAGAGACAGTTGCTTCATATAGTATAATTTCAATTAATAAATGTAGAAGAAAAGTGGGAAATAGTAAAAATTACCATTAGGTACATACCACAGCAATAACCGTGCAGAAAAGATCCATCAGTGGGTACTAAAATTAGTGAGAAAACCTTTGAGGAGAAACTGGATTTTCATAATCTCAAAATATCTCCCCCAAAATATTTAGTAGTTGCAAAGAGAAAGATGGTAAGGGGGGAGACCCTCTTAATTAAGTGATCAAGGTTGCCATCATCAGTAATAAGACATGGTGATATCATGAACTCCTTGGTATGCACTAAGGACATGGTATCTTTTCTGGGGTATTTTTGATGAAAATGCAAAAAGAGATGCATGAGGAACATTCAGCAAAATAATTGATTAATAATCTTCAAAAATTTCAAGGTTATAAAAGGCAAAGGCAGGCTGAAGACCTATCACAGATTAGAGGAGACTAAAGAGAAATAACAACTAAATGCAACATGGACTCCTGGATCGGATCCTGAAATAGAAAAAGAACATTTGTGAAAACCAAGTGAAATTTGAATAAAGACAGTAGTTTATTTAATAGAATTTTTTTTTTTTTTTGAGACAGTCTCACTCTGTTGCCCTGGCTAGAGTGCCATGGCATCAGCCAAGCTCAGCAACCTCCAACTCCTGGGCTCAAGCAATCCTTTTGCTTCAGCCTTCCAAGAAGCTGGGACTACAGGCATGCACCACCATGCCCGGCTAATTTTTTCTATATATTTTTAGTCGGCCAATTAATTTCTTTCTATTTTTAGTAGAGACAGGGGCTCGCTCTTGCTCAGGCTAGTTTCTAACTGACCTTGAGTGATCCTCCCACCTCGGCCTCCCAGAGTGCTAAGATTACAGGCGTGAGCCACCGCGCCCGGCCTATTTAATAGTATTATACCATTGTTATTTTCCTGGTTTTGATCACCGTATTGTGGTTACATAAGATGTTAAGGGAAGCTTGATGAGAGGGGTATATGAGAATTCTCTGTACTATTTATGCAACTTTTTTGTAAGTGTAAAGTTAGTTCAAAATAAAAATGTAATAAAAAAATTTTTTTAACCTTTAAAATACTCCTTCCTGCCATGATGGCCTGTTACCACTGTTCTTTCAACCTCTTTGGCGTGCTCCTGCTTAGAACTTTGTATTTTTTTCTAAATGTAATGGGAATCCTTTGGACATTTGAGAGCAGAGGGGTGATATGATTTGATTTTTATTAACCATATTGTGGGTGTTTGTTTAAAGTTTATATTTTTATTTCATAGGTGTCCAGTCAAAATGGTTTGGAGACTCTTAGAGTAGGGAATGGTATGACAGAGTTATTTCACTAAAAGAAAACCTAATGACTTTCTCTGACAGATGAGAAATTATTACACATAATAATTCCATGGTCTGAATGAGAAGATATTTGCTGAAGTTGCAAAGTGAGATTTAAGTCAGGAATAAGCATGTCTGTATTAAGGCTTGTTTGAGCTGGAATTTATTCCTTAAGAATTATGTGATCACTCTGTGACTTGATTTAGGAAAAGTCTTGTTTACAAGATAGTTTCTAAGAATCACTTTCAATTATGTGATTTATATTACTCTTATTCCTTCCTTTTTAAATTTTATTTTTATGTCATATATATAAATAGATTGATTTACAAAACTAAACCTTGCATAATCATCTTAGAGTTCACTAAGTTGTTAACCTAATGTCAACCAAGAGGTCTCAAACTCGCAGCCTATGGGCAGAATGTAGCCCAATATGTACTCTAGTACTATGTGTTTTGTTTGGGCTGTATGGTGTTTAAAAGAGTTGAAGTCAACATTTTAAAATCAGGGGTTTTATATAATAATCCAAATTTTTGTCATCTTTTGAAAAATTGAAAGACCTAGCAACATTGGGCCTACATTTTTACAAGGCAACAATCAACTGGAGTTTAGTTTAGGCAGCCTGCCTTAGGGGAGGTATGTCCTTCCCAGGCCACCAGGGTTCCCCCATATTGTTTGTTTATATTATATGAACCCCAACTGCGTCATTTATATACTATACTTGGATCCCTGTAGGCATTTAAGTTTGGGGCATCTGGATAGATCATGAACCTTCATAGTATCCTCTTCTTCACCTTTCTAGGAATCCCCGATACCAGAAGACAAAGACCGCCGATTCGTCTTTTCTTACTTTCTAGCTACTGACATGATCAGTATCTTTGAGCCTCCTGTTCGCAATTCTGGGATCATTGGGGGCAAGTACCTTGGCAGGACTAAAGTTGTTAAACCAAATTCTACGGCGGAGAACCCCATCTACTATGGCCCTAGTGACTTCTACATTGGTGCTGTGATTGAGGGTAGGTCTAAACACAGTTCAGAATTTTTTACTGGCTGGGTGAATGAGTTCTATTCTTAGTTGGAATTTAATTTATTTAACTCTTGTAAAAGACAATTAGGCTGTATTAAGCTAAGATTAAAGATAATATTCTTGTATATATAGTATAATGTCTTAATCTCCTTCCTTATCAATTAAACTCTAAATTGATTGCATTTTTTGGCTATATATGTTGACAGTGAGTTTCCTAAACACTGAGGAAATTACTGCATGTTAGTTTATAAAGCTATTGAAAGTTTTTTAGTCTTAGTCACAAATGCATATCTGTGAATTTATCATTGGAGGGTTAATATTATTTTACTCCTGATTGCATGAGAGAAACATAACAAAGCTAAGTATATGGCCACCCTCTCCCCAGTGTTTGGCCACCGGTTCGTCATCCTTGATACAGATGATTATGTTTTGAAATACATGGAGAGCAACGCTGCCCAGTATACGCCAGAAGCACTCTCGTCAATTCAGAACCATCTCCGAAAGCAAGAAGCTCCTGCACCAAACTTGGATAAGTATGTTTGACTGCCTAGGGTTCATTTTGCCTTTGGCACATGCAAGGTATTCAGGAAGTAGTTCTTGACAAAATGAATGACTAATCACATTTAGATTTTCAGATTTCCCTCCCAAATGGGAGTTATTAGATGTACACAGAATGTTCCCTAGGTCTAACATAATAACTAGTAACTTAGAACTTTTTCAACTTAATTTTATTTCGCAAATACAGTTGACCCTTGAACAATGCAGAGGTTAAGGGCAACAAACCCCCACACAGTCAAAAATCCCTGTATAACTTTTGACTCCCGCAGTACTTGACTGCTAATAGCCTACTATTAGTAGGCTATTATTGACAGGAAGCCTTACCAACAACATTAACAGTCAATTAACACATATTTTGTATGCTATATGTATTATATACTGTATTCTTACAATAAAGTAAGCTAGAAAAAAGAAAGTTATTAAGAAAATCATAAGGAAGAGAAAATATATTTACTATTCATTAAGTGGAAATGGATCATCATAAAGGTCTTCATCTTCACCATTTTCACATTGAAGAGGCTGAGGAGGAGGAGGAAGAGGAAATGTTGGTCTTGTTGTCTCAAGGCTGGCAAAGGTGGAAAAAAATCTGCATATAAGTTGACCCATGCAGTACAAACCCATGTTGTTCACAGGTCAGCTGTGATTACTGAATGCCTACTATGTATCAGATACTATCACTAGGCCCTTGGGCTTTTATCAGTAAACAAAATAAAAAAAGAAGTTGTCCTCTTGGAGTTGACCTTCTGAGCAGCAGGAAATAAATAATATAAATAAGTAAATTATAGTATATTAGTGACAAGTGCTATGGAAAAATGGAGCAAAATAAGGGTAATAAGGGTTTCTGAAGAGTGGTAGTAGGTTGCAATTGATCAGGGCAGGTGGTTGCACCTTGAGAAGGTGACATTGAGCAAACACTTGAAGGTAAGGGTGTTAGCAAATGGATGTCTGGAGGAAGAGCTTTTCAGGAAGAGGAATGGTGGGTGCAAAGGCCCTAAGTGGTAACATGCCTAGCTTAAAGTATGCAAGGCACATTGGCAAGAAGTAGGCCAGTGAGAATGGCTGAAATGGAATGAGAGGAAGAGGAGTAGGAGATGGAATTAGAAAATTAACAAGGGGCTAGACTGTGTAGAACCTACTAGGTCTTTGGAAAACTTTTGGCTTTTCTCTGAATGAAATGGAGCCATAGGGAGGTTCTGAGTAGAGGAATGGCAAAATTTGACATATATTTTAACACATTTGACTGCCACACAAAAAAACCAGAAACTTTTCCTTGGGGCCACGGTGTTTTATTATAAAAATAGAATAAAAACTTTAAGTGTAATTTAAAGGTAAACATAAATAGAAAAATGAAATTTACTGACTTCTGTTCATTTAATCCACATTTTTATCTATTTATTTATTTATTTTTTGAGACAGAGTCTCACTCTATTGCCTGGGCTAGAGTGCCATGGCATCAGCCTAGCTCACAGCAACCTCAAACTCCTGGGCTCAAGCAATCCTTCTGCCTCAGCCTCCCGAGTAGCTGGGACTGCAGGCATGAGCCACCATGCCCGGCTAATTTTTTCTATATATTTTAGTTGGCCAATTAATTTCTTTCTATTTGTAGTAGAGACGGGGTCTCGCTCTTGTTCAGGCTGGTCTCGAACTCCTGAACTCTAACGATCCGCCCGCCTCGGCCTCCCAGAGTGCTAGGATTAAAGGCGTGAGCCACCGCACCTGGCCTTAATCCACATTTTTAGAATTAAATTGTCAATATTAATTATAACAACAAAATATCAACAAGTAAGATTTTATATATGCTTCATGTCGCCTGGGATCAAAACTACAGTGAGTTAAGTACAACTCCCATGGCAGTTAATGTGTTAAAAGAACTACCCTGCCTGTTGTGTTGAAAATAGATTAAAAGGGAGATTAAGGAGAACACTGCAGTAAGCCATACAGGAGAGGATGATGCATGGCCCAGGGTGGTGTTAGTGGGGCAGGGAGAAGTGGTCTGATTTGGGTGTATTTTGAAGGTAGTACCAGTAGGACTTCAGACAGATTTTATAGGGGATGTGAAAGAAAGAGAATAGTGAATGATGACACCAAGATTTTTTGCCTGAGCAATTAGGAGGAAGGAATTGCCATCAGCTGAGATAGGGAAGATGTGGACCGTGGGTAGAGGAGGTTTTTGGTTTTGTTTTGTTTTGTTTTGCTTTTTGTGGGCTTTTTTTTTTCGACTGGAGTGGAAATTTTGGTTTTGGATATACTGTACTAGGTTTAAGTTAGCAAGTAGATAGCCTAGAAGAGATAGCATATAGGCTCTTAGATATGTCAATATGGAATTCAGGCAAGAGGTCTGGGCTGGAGATGTAAATGTGGGAGTTGTTGTCATATAGATGATATTTTAGGCCACAGGACTGGATGAATGTCTAAGTTGTAAATAAAGAAGAGAATAGCTCCAAGGACTAAGCCCTGGGGTCCTCCAACACTAGCAGGTGAGGAAACTGAAAAGGACAACCAGTGAGAGAGGAAGAAAGCCAAGTGAATATGGTGTTGTGGGAGCCAAATGAAGAAAGTACAGGTATTTCTCCCTTTACACGGTACTGTGGGACTGTAAAAATGACCGTGCAAAAATGTTAATAATCAATGGGAAAATTTAGTATTCTTTTTCTGTGCCCTTACAAATTTTTGTTACTACATTAAAAACTCTGATGGTTATAAATGTATACAGAAATGAAAAAATAGTAAAACTAATTTTTACTTAGCACACTGTGATCTAAAACATTGGGAACATTGAGATTTAAAGTGTTTTCTTTGTTAAAAATAGATCATGAGTAGTTCCAATAGTGCTTGCCTTCTTCTCTTTTCATAACTTATGATACAGAGTGAATATCTTTGGCGAATTGTCATATTCCTGTTTAAAATTGAATCAACTGCCAACATTTTATCATCTTTGCTTTCAATGTTATAAAAATATCTCCTGAGTTCCTTTAATGAGAATGAAATATCTCTAAGAGTTCTTTTAATGTGAAGTGTTTTGTGGGCATCTGGGGTATCTTCATTCTTTCCATTATAATCACTTTCCTCATTTAAGTCCACCTCCACCAAGTTCCTCTGCCTGCATATCTAGAGTCTAGTGTTAACATTCCCACAGCCAGCTTTTCCTTCTATAAATCCATTTATGTTTGACTTGAATTTCACTGCTAGCATTATCACTTTTTGTTTCTTTGCTGCAGTTTCATCTTTGTTAGCCAATTCCCTCTTTTAATGATCCAGTTTTGTAAAATATCATGTTGGGTGTATCACTGAGAGACAAGGAGGCAACATAGCTACACACTTTGCTGTGTGTGAACTGAAAAACATACACACAGTGACCAATCACCAACAGACTTTGAAAGAAATGATGTGATTATCACTGACTATGATATGTATCTGTTTATTTACATCATGATTAGTGGACTAAAGACCTGACAGAGAGGTTTGTGCTTTATACAATCACTCACAGTTAAAAAACTGTGATAACTGGAATTTGAACCATGTTACTGGTCGGGGGGGGGACTGAGTTATTTTGCTATACGGTGCATCTCAAACCATGCAAATTGAGAGATCAAGGAAGACAAAATGATTCATTGTGTCAAAAGAGAATTTAGCAATATTCAGGGAATTAGGGACCTTAATGAGGAGTTTCAGTGGAATGGGAAGGGTTGGAAAACCTGACAGAGTGGATTTAAGAGAGAACAAGAGACAGCAATATTAGAGCAGAAGTACAGACAAGTCTTTTGAGGGGGTTTCGTACAAAGGGAAAAAGAAATGGAGTAGTAGCTGGCAGAGGAAGTGGAGTCGGGAGAAGGTTTTGTTTTGGTTTGGTTTGGTTCTTGTTTTAGTATAGAAGAAAGAACAGCATATTTGTAAAGGAAATGATTCTGTAGAGAGGGAAACATTTATGAATGTATGGGAGAGAGGAGAGAATTGCTGGAGTTTGTGAGAGGATGGGGTTGAGTACGTAAGTGGAGGAATTGGTTTTAGATAGAAACACCAACCCTTCATCTAGGACAGTATTTCTCAAATGTTTTGGTCTCAGGACACCTTTATACTCATAAAAATTATTGAAGTCACGCCTGTAATCCTAGCACTCTGGGAGGCCGAGGCGGGTGGATAGCTCAAGATCAGGAGTTCAAGACTAGCCTGAGCAAGAGCGAGACCCCGTCTCTACTATAAATAGAAAGAAATTAATTGGACAACTAAAAATATATGTAAAAAATTAGCCGGCATGGTGGCGCATGCCTGTAGTACCAGCTACTCGGGAGGCTGAGGCAGAAGGATTGCTTGAGCCCAGGAGTTTGAGGTTGCTGTGAGCTAGGCTGATTCCACGGCACTCTACAGCCTGGGCAACAGAGTGAGACTCTGTCTCAAAAAAAAAAAAAAAAATTATTGAAGACCCCAAAGAGTTTTTATGTATTTATATCTATTGATATTTATTTAGCATATTAGAAATTCATATCTGAAAAATTTAGAAATATTAATTTATTTTAAAAAACAGTAATAAATGCATTTCATTTCAACACAGATAACATACTTTTTATTAAAAATAAACATATTTTTACAAACAAAAAATTTAGTGAAAAGAGTGGCATTGCTTTACATTTTTGCAAATCTCTTTAATGTCTAACTTTAGTAATAAAAGACAACTGGATTTTCATCTGCTTCTGTATTCTGCCTGCTGTGACATCATTCATTGTGTAACCTTTGGAAAACTCAACTACCCACTTGTGAGAAAACAAAAGTAAATAGACAAATAATGATTTAGTATTATTATGCGAATAGTTTTGACCTTGTGACCCTCAAAGGGTCTTGGGAACCTCCGGGGTCCTAGGATTATTCTTCGAAAACTTGATCTATGGTAACAATCAGAGAGGCAGAGTATGTGGGTACAGATGCTGGTAGGTGAGTAGATACAGTTGGGAGGCTCTTATAATTGTTCATTGTGTTTAGTCTAGTAGCACAGTAGGAAGAATGAGGTTGGGGAAGATGTTGGAGGTTTCAGGAGAGAGGAGAAGTTGTGAAATACTCTGTTTTATTGACTATATAATTGACTATATATTTAATTGACTAAATTAATAAAATGAATATAAAAATAAAATGAAAAAAACATAGCATTATTTTATCTACTACTAAGAAAAATATTGCCAATTATAATCCTTATTCACTATCAATCAAAAACTTCATCCTAATTCCAGAGATGTTAAAATGTGAAAAAAAAATTGTTGCAGGACTTAAATATAATAGCTGTCTAGGAAAGTAGGGGGCTGAATGGACTAGAGAAGCATAGTTTGGTGGTTGGACAGCACTGAGGGCCTGCTTGATACTCGTGAGCATACATTTGATTCAAGTACTTCTCAAACTTTTTTTCCTGTTATTGTTCCATGTTTATGCAAATACCAGCAGACACTAGAAAGCTTCTTGCTTCAGCATACTACCAGGAAAATCATCCTGCTTTTGTTTTTGTTTTAGCACTGAGAAGAAGATACCACTGTGGCCCTTAGAACAAGATACCAATAAAAATAAAGAGAAATTCAAGTTCTGGGTTAAGAGATTCATTGCTCTTCTTGTTTTGATCCTCACTTTCCCTTTCTTCTCTTGTGACGGGCCGGAGGAATGAGTGAGGGAAAATACTTGCAGACAACATGAATCTAAGTGTCATACCTTCTGTGCCTCCTGGCCATTCTGCCTTTGGCTCCTGACTCTCTCATCTGGTACTGAGTCCCACTCTAAGGAAATAAACATACAAATTTATTTGACTAAACACTGCTAAGAGTAATGAAAGGGGTTCCTGAATACTTGTCAGGCTGAGTACTTTTTATGTCAAATGTCAATTATAGGATGATGAAATTCGGAGTCAGCCATTTGCTTTCTCTGAGCCAGAAAATTAGAATAATGTACGGTAACTGAGTATTGACTTTAAGTTCTCAAGTTCTCTTTAAGTTTTGGATCCTCATTGTAATATTTTGAACTCAGGCTTAAGGATAATAAATGCACATGCTCATAAACCCACCCTCTATAGAAAATCTACATGTGTGACTAGCATAAACACATGCATGTGTTCATGTATATTATTCGGGTTCCATGAGCATGCCGATTTGTGCTGTTCAGTTTCAAGAGGGCCCTCCTCTCCTGCTCAATGATCCTTGTAATCCTTTCTTTTTCACTGCAGCCGCTTTTCCCAGGTAGAAGTTTTCAAATATTCTCATTTCTTTTTCCATTTCCTTTAAGCCCCAAGCTCTTCCATATTCACTTTGTGGTTAGTTTCAAATATGAGATCAAATGATCCAATGTGAACTTCATCAGTTTTCCCACCTTCATCTTAGAATGTTCCTATACTATCACTCATCTTCTCTTTACCTTCTTTAGTCAGAGACAAGAAGCTTCTCTTATTTCTTCAAATTTAATTCTTCTGTTTTGTGTCTGTAACCACTTCCCTCCTGACTGCTTCAGAATCCAAATACTCTTCATAAATTGCTTTCTTGAAGGTCATTGATTGTTTCCAAGTATAATGGTCTCTTCTGATTTAGTCATTAGTTCAACAGATATTTGAGTTTATACTATGTACCAGACCTTATAATAAAGGCTTAGGCAAATATATGAGAAAATAGGGATCTCATATTCTAGAGCACGGATTGGCAATGCTTTTTTTTTTTTTTTTTCCTTTTTTTTGTAGAGGGACACGTAGTAAATGATCTAGGCTTTGTCATGATGTCAGATGTCATGACCATCTGTCATGACCATCTGTCATGACTATGCAACTCTGCCCCTGTAGCGTGAAAGCAGCCATAGATAATATGTAAATGAACAGGAACGGCTGTATTCCAATAAAACTTTATGTACAAAAAATGGACAGCAGGCTGGATTTGGCCTGTGTGCTGTAGCTTGCTGCCCCCTGGTCTAGTGTTTAGTTTAGTCTTTCTGATCTATATACAGTATTGACTGCTATTTACCACCCCCTTTTTGAAACCTTCTCTTTTGAATTCTAGAAAGTCAGAATCTCTGGTACTCATACCTCTCTAAAAGCCTATTCTGTGTGTCTTTTTCCTACTTCTGTCCTTTAGGTTGGTGTGTTCCTTTTTCTTATCTGTTTCATAAAGCTGCAATAACACTGTACTGTGATAACATAGGTGAAGCACCAGCATAGTGTCTGGCACACAGGGGGCAATCATAAATGCTAATTCCCCTCTTAATGACATCAGTTTCCCATTTACCTTGATTTGAAACTTTGGAGATACCTTTGACTTCTATTTTGCACCATATCCAATAAGTTGCTAAGCTCTTTTGTTTTATTCTGCAGTATCTCTTGCCTCTGACTTCTCCTTTTCATTCTTGCCACCATTTCTTAATAAAGCACTCTAAATTTCATTAGGAATTACATTTGTCTGCACATGATAAAAACAAACTCACAACAGAAACAAACTTACATTAGCTTAACCCAGTGGCATTTTATGTTTCTGATGTAAGGCAATGTCTGGAGGTAAGCAGTCCCAGGCTGGTGTGGTTGGTGGTTTTACAATGCCATTACCTGACTTCTCTGTCATTACTCAGACATCCTTAGCAAGTGGCTTTTGTCCTCATGCTTATCGCTCTGTGGCCTCAATGTGAATGTTCCATCTCCAGCATCGCATTTATATTCTAGATAGGGAGAGGGGAAGAATAATGGGTAAAAGACCAAAGAACCAATCTTGGTATGTCTTTCCTGTTTTTAAAGGGCTTTCCCAGAAGTCCCCCCGCCCCATAAACTTCAGCTTACATCTCATTTTCTGGGCTGTATCACATGGTCACTCCTAATTGCTGCTCCAAATGAAATAAGGGCTTTATTAAGGAGAGAATAAATATTGGGCAGGTAAGCACCAGTGTCTGCCAACACTCCTATCCCTGCTTACCTAGGTTTCCATAAAGCATCTACCTTATGTCTCCCCTCCCCCCAACTGTCTCCCTTCATTTTGCACACTGTTGCCAAACCAGTCACCTTGGATATTGGCAGGGCACGATCATAGCTCACTGCAGCCTTGAACTCCTGGGCTCAAGTGTTCCTCCTTCTTCAGTCTCCCAAGCAGCTAGGACTACAGACACGTGCCACCACACCTGGCTAAATTTTTTTGTTTTTTATCTTTTGTAGACAAGGTCTCAATACGTTGTCCAGGCTGGTCTTGAACTCCTGGCCTTAAGCGATCCTCCCACCTTGGCCTCCCAAAGTGTTGGGAATTCAGGCATCAGCTACCACACCTGGACTCACTACTTTTAACAAGTCCTATCACTGAAAAATAAAATTTAAAAGTTCTTAGCCTAGTATCCAAGAAGCTGTATAGTGGGACTCCAAATGACCACCTGACTTAAGAGTTCTGGTTCACCTTTTCACACACACTGCACTCCAGACAAACAGATTTATTACATTCACTTCAAGCATTCCTTTCTTCCTGCCTTTTCTCAGGCTGTTCCAGTCATCTGTGGTTCCTTTATTTCATTCTATACGTCCAAAGTTCTCATACCCATCAAGGCCTAGGTCAGATGCCACTTCCTCAGTTCAGCTCTCTCTGACTCTCCCATCCTCTACATCCCTCTTAAATGGTAATGTAAATTTCTCATTTCTGTTAATGATTTTAAAGTCTGTGTCTTAATCACCCCTCCCCAAACAGAGAGCAAGGATCCTTACTAAAGACAGGATTGCTGTCGTACTCAACAGTTTACTCCTCTCCTCTGTCAACACCTGCCTTGAGCCTTCCATGCCCAATGAATAGTTGTTAAATGGGTGAACGAATGTTTCCACCAGCACTGCCAGAGGAACTTTGTTAAAAACTAACATTTGTTGTGTATCTGCTACGTCAGGCACTAAATGCCTTCTGTGTAATAACTCATTTAATTATCACAACAACCTTTACAAGGTGGCTTCCTTTAAAAACTCTCATATTACAGATGAAGAAACTGAGCTACAGAGCAGTTAAGTAATTTAGTCAAGATCATGCAGCCTTTAAGTGGCAAAGCTGAGATTTTGAATCCATTATAATCTGCTTTGCTTTGCCAGAGAAAAGCACCAGGAAATCAAGGATGTTCTTATTCAGCAAACACCCTTGACCACCTGAAGCTCTCTAGGCAAGTGGCTGCCTGTCCTGGGAGTGGGTTTGTCTTCATGGGCTCAAAGGCTGGCCTTGGGTCACAGATCAAGAGTTAAGGGCAGGCCAGGGGGGTTCCATGCTGAATCTTTGCAATTGAAATGGTCACTTTAAAGCTCTAACACAATGTTGGCATTCTTGCCCACTACCAAAAAAAAATACCATAGGTAAGGAAGAACACGGTTACAGATTGTTTGCTTTTTAAGAAAACGTGAATTCCACTTAGTTCTTGCTAAGTGGAGGACTTTGCCAGAATACTCGCAGCAGAATATCCTAAGAGCAGACAGAAAACTGTGACATCCCTCTCACCAAGGGAGATTAGTCACTCCGTAAATCACATTCACTTTTATGGAAAGTAAAGGCAGGGCAGCAGCGAGCTTGACGCAGAGTCTTCACCCAGCATTTTGGGACCTCCAGCTGCCTCTCAGTTGGCAGTTCCTGTGAAGCATAACCTGCTGGCCCCTGTGCTCCCACAGGAACAAACTTTGTCCTGGGACTTGCAGCTCTCCTATAGAACAGGCCCTGACTTGGGCCCTGGCAATAAAGTAGGGGCTGTAACTTTAACTAGCTCTGCCTTAAACAGTACCACCTGTTGCTATCTATCCTTGAATTTACTTCATCTTGCTCGAAGGCAGCAGATGCCATGGGTACCTTCCCTGGGGTATGAAGGGGAAGAGGTGTCTGGCTCCTTCAGGGGAGGGAGAGTTATTTTTTCTTTCTCAAAATGATTGGATGATCACATTTTAACTTCATATGCTCCATGACTCTAATCCTTGGGAACATGGGGAAGACTGAGGTTTGACTGTTTTCTGCTACTAAAATAGCTCCCTTGGAGGTCATTCATAATTTAGTATATATGATTGGAATTATGCTTATCAGATAAGCATATTCTGCTTCTCTAATAAATAACGTGAGAGAGCATTTAGATATTGGGGATTTTTATAACAATTTTTATTGTTTTTGTTTTACTACAAAAGTACATGTCCAGAATAAAAAAAAATTAGACAATAAAAATTTAGGGAATACAAATGGAAATAAATAAAAATATTTAAAAATCTTATAACTCAGAAATGATTACATCTAATTTGTTGTTTTTAAATATGCATATAAAATGGAATAATTCTGTAATACTATTTGTGTTAGTCCATTTTGTGTTGCTATAAAGGAATACTTGAGACTGGGCAATTTATTTTTTAAAAAAAGGTTTATTTGGCTCACAGTCCTGCAGGCTATACAAGAAGCATGGCACCAGCATCTGCTTCTGGCGAGGGCTTCAGGGAGCTCCCAAGCAAGGTGGAAGATAAAGGAGGAGTAGGCACGTCACATGGCAGGAGGAGGAACGAGATGGGTGGGGCGAGGTGCCAGGCTCTTTTAAATAATCAGCTCTTTCAGAACTAATACAGTGAGAGCTCACTCATTACTGCAGGGAGGGCACTAAGCCATTCAAAAGGGATCTGTCCCCATGACCCAAACACCTCCCAGTAGGCCCCACCTCCAACATCGGAAATCACATTTCAACATGAGATTTGGAGGGACAAACATCCAAACTATAGCACTGTTTTACTGGCTTTTTTCTCTTGAGAGTTTATCATGAACATTTCTGATATCTTGAAATATTTTATGGAACATTAATAGTTTAATTTTTGAGTAGGTATTATATTCACATAGATCATACACACACACACACACACACGAAGGGCTCAATGAAAAGTTTTGCTTCCACCCCATCTTCCGTCTACCTACTCATTACCCTCCATTCCCCATAGCTAACTACTTCTTTCATTTTTTAAATATTTTCCCAGAGTTTCTTTACATAATATAAGCAACTTTAAATATGTACCCTTATTCCCCCACAACTTTTACACAAGAGTCAGCATCCTATATATACTTTTGTGCCTTGATTTTCTCACTAAAAATGTATCTTTCTACTCTTTCTGCAGCATTGGCAGTGGCTGCATTATTATTCCATTTCTTAATTGTAAATTATTTAACTGATTCCCTATTTTTGGATATTTAGGCTATCTCAAAACAGTCTTATAGATGTATCTTTACATACAATCCGTGGTTATTTTCTTAGGATAAATGATTTCATATTATTTGCTGGGCTTTTGCTCCATGTTTCCAAATTGTTCCTGAAAGGTTGTACCACTTCATACCTTCCCCAGCAAGGGCTGCCAGCAGGTAAAATGGGGGAATAAGTTAAAAAGAGGCTATTTGTAATAGCGGATTTTTTGAATATTATATACAAGAAAAAGATCAATACAGAAAAGCAACGGTGGATTGATAGTTTTGATGTCGTGGAAGGAGAAGGATTCAGGAAGAGGTGATTGGGCATACTTGAAAGAACATTTTGGAACTGTAGAGAGACGTGAGTTCTGGTCTTTCTTCTGACATGAGATCTAGGATAAGTCACTAGGGTCTTCACATCTGTTTTATCGTCATTGAAAAAGGGAAGTGTGCTTACTGAGTTTATTTGGACCCATTTTATTCCAAAAGGATTTATGATAAGATGAAATATGAAGGAGTCTTTTCCAGCTCTAAATTTCATTAATCTTATAACTGTATCTTCATGTTCAGAGGAAATGAAAATTGAGCTACTTATTGTGGTTGTATTATGAAGGGATAGACCTCTCTCTTCCTAATGTTCTGTTACTAATCTGTCTTCATTTCAGTAAACACTAAGCCTAAACTTTCACCCCAGCACACAGAGCAGTCTCTTAACTTCCACAGATAACCTCTCACAAAATTCAATGTGAATTGGAGTGGGAACGTTAAAACTTCAAGAGATTCCTGGCCACGTGGTTTACACACACACACACACACACACACACACACATATAAATACTCAGGCATTTATTTTTAGATGAGGTAACATTACCTGCAACAGCAGTAAGAGACAATCATGTGATTCCCACAAATACTGAATTTGCGATGGCGGTGGTATTAGATGTGACTCCTTGTGGTGCAGATGGTAGAAAGGGAGGCATTTCAAAAACTGCCCCCGCCCCCGGTCAGGCCTTCCTGATGTGTCAGTCAGCCATCAGCCCCCATGGGCAAGTGTCCAGTTATTGGTCAGCTCAGCATCAAAGCTGTTTGTCATTAGAAGCTTCCCCAACCTCATCAAGTGAGAACTTTGGTCACTGAGGTAAGATGGGTTAAGAATAAATGCCACATCCAGTCATTTCCTTCCTTTCTTTACAGCAAGCAAACTGAAGAGGATCTGGGTATGCAAGAAATGGAAGCCTTAATAGAAAAAATCCAGAAGCAACTGAAAGATCATTCATGCAAAGACAACATTCGTGAGGCATTTCAAGTTTACGACAAGGAAGCTTCAGGATATGTGGACAGAGAGATGTTCTTTAAAATCTGTGAATCTCTTAATGTCCCAGTTGATGACTCCCTGGTTAAGGAGGTCAGTATGAATTACTTTTCCAGGTCAATTACAGAAGCTAAGCATTGATCATTCTTTCCTAAAGGCAACTGCATGTGTATTTCATTATAACTGGGGCAGGTTTAGGATGTTCAAATCAGATCTCCCATTCTGCCCTGATTAAGTATTTCCCCCCTGATTCTAGCATTAGCATTCTTTTCTAACTGCTATTGCAGGGCATCTGTTTGAGTGGGCATGGGGCCAGACAGCACAGAGTGGTCAGTCGACCATGGGCTGAAGTAGGGCAACAGAGGTGATGAGGGGTAGCTGCCAAAGGGAGACTCAAAGACAAGGTGATGGAGCAGGATGGTTGGCAGCCTTTGGTACCCTTCACAGCCGATACCTACATTGGCCCATCAGCAGGGCTAGCATGGAAGAGGGCTGACCACTGCCCAGAGGCAGTGCCATCTGTCTGTAGGGGTAGCATGGCCAGCTGCAAATGGAGAAAGAGCATGGAAATTTTCCTCCGAGAATTTTCATGAGCTAGTCGAAGGGGAAGTTTCGTGCCTTTTCTTCATAATAAACCCCTTTAGCCAGGGTTCCCTTGAAAGTCAGAGCAAAATCTTTCTCACAATTGTCAGGGACTCTGGCTTATTATCAAGACATTCTCACTGATTAAGAACATTGTTCTGTAGACGTTTTAAAGATCTTTTAGCTAAGAGATGTTCAGAATTTAAGAGTCATTAGGAAAGGGTTTTGTTTAGGGCTAAAATGACTAGGTTAGAGATGAGGATTTTCTTTCTTTTCTTGAGACAGAGTCTCACCCTGTTGCCCCGGCTAGAGTGCTGTGGCGTCAGCCTAGCTCACAGCAACCTCAAACTCCTGTCCTGGGCTCAAGCGATCCTTCTGCCTCAGCCTCCCAAGTAGCTGGGAATACAGGCATGAGACACCATGCCCGGCTAATTTATATATATATATATATATTTTTTTTTTTAGTTGGCCAATTAATTTCTTTGTATTTTTAGTAGAGACAGGGTCTCGCTCTTGCTCAAGCTGGTTTTGAACTCCTGACCTTGAGCGATCCTCCCGCCTTGGCCTCCCAGAGTGCTAGGATTACAGGCATGAGCCACCCCGCCTGGCCGAGATGAGGATTTTCATAGACAGAAACAGCAGGGAAGAGGGGAGGGCAGATGGAAGGGTATTTGTTCATGTGGGCCAGACACCCAGTTAGCTCCCCAAACCTTAGATTGACAGCATGCCCAACTTTTGACTCTCAAGTCATTCATACTGTCTGACGTGGGAACTGACGTGGGAGAGAGGAATGGCAGTCATCGGCAAGTGGAACAGGAAAGGGGTGGGTGGGGCAGATTGCACATGTCTTATAAAAATAACCACAGCAGATCAGTCCAGTACCAGTCACCTGACAGAATTACCACTGAGTTACCACTCAGTCCCGAGTTACAGGGGACACGGTTTGAGCAGTGGCATAACTAGATTCTTTCATTAGGCTGTGGTTAACAGAAGCCTGCTATTTTAAAAGTCTTACTCCACATGAGCTGTGCAAAGTCTTGTATTTGAATATTAAAACAATGAAAAGTGCTTGAAAATGACAATGCTCGTATAAATATGAATGTTAGTCTTGAAATCTTGAGCAGGTCATTTACTCTATCTAGCTTCGGTTTCATTAAGTATAAGCTGGGGATAATGTCTGACCTACCTACCAGGTTCACAGGATCATTTCAGAATCAACTGAGGATATAAAAATTCTGAACTGCTTCGCAATCATCATATATACGTGCACTCTGCAGTTAAACTGAAGGAAGCCCTACAGATCTGTCTCACCTGTTTTCTTTGCTCTCTTCTGCAGTTAATCAGGATATGCTCTCATGGAGAAGGCAAGATTGACTACTATAACTTTGTCCGTGCTTTCTCAAACTGATCTGGCTGATGAGAGAATGCAATACGATTTTTTGATGTTTGGACCTATACTTTGAAATATACCTTGTACTTCTCATAGAGGCATTTACAGAGTTCCTGAACTTATATTTCTTTTTTTTCTTGTATTTCGCTACTACTGAAGTCTAAATTAATAAACTGGATCTTATAGGCTCTAAGACTGGTACCTTATTTGGGGTGATAGGGGTATAGTGATGGTTAATTTTATGTGTTAACGTGATTGGACCAGAGAGTGTCCAGATATTTCATTTAAACATTATTCTGGGTGTTTCTGTAAGGGTGTTTTTTAATGAGATTAACATTTCAGTTAGTAGACTAAGTAAAGCAGATTGCCCTCCCTAATGTGGGTGTGCTTCACCCTATCATTTGAAGAAATGAATAGAACAAAAAGCCTGATCTTCCCCCAAGCAAGAGAATTCCTCCTGCCTGACTGCCTTCAAATTGCAACGTGGGCCTCTTCCTGCCTTCAGACTCAAACTGAAACATTAATTCTTCCCGGGTCTCCAGCCTGCTGGCCTTCAGACTGGAGCAGCACCATCAGTTCCCTGGTTCTCAGGCCTTTGGATTTGGATTGGAATTACACCCTCAGCTCTCCTGGGTGCTTGCCAACTCACTCTGCAGATCTTGGGACTTGTCAGCCTCCATAATTGTGAGCCAGTTCCTTATAATAATAAATCTGTCTCTCTCTGTGTGTGTGTATATATATATAAAATACACACACACACACGCATCCTATTGGTTCTGCTTCTCTGGAGAACCTTGACTAATACGGACATAGAATGATTAAAAGCAGGAAGGAAGAATGATGGTATTTGCTAGAAGCATCATTTGGGGTGTTGGAAATGAGCACACATTATTGCTGCTGCTGCTAGCCAACCGCCTCACCACTACCCGTCTCTCCGCCTCAATACTGTAGGGAAACATTCCACATGTGTTTCAAACCGCGTTTCTAGGCCCATTAGTAGACCTGCATTAAAAAAAAAGAAATATAATAGAAATACCAGTGTGGTACTCAGGGTTTTTTTTTTTTTCATAAAACTTCTGTTTCAACTGAGCATGTATTTATTGGATCATGATGTTTAATAAAATGTATTTGTTGGTGTGGATTTTAGTAAAAAAAAAAAAAAGAGAGAGATTTAATAAACATTCCTTTTAGAGAGCCTGGCTTTGATATAGGAGGGAAAGAGTAGTAGCAGTTACTGGTTCTCTAATGAGCTATGACTGGCTTTTTAGAACCAAGGCTGCTCTTTGGTTGAAGTCAGCCACCAAGTTCATCTTTAAAAATGCTATCTCAAATTCCTCCTGCCACCCAAAAGGTGGCATGAATGAGGAAAGAGTGATATAGGATCCAGCATGCCTGGGCCCTCTCAGAACCGCTGGGGAACTTCCCTTGGTTTTCCCTTCCCTAATGAGCTAAGCCACCTCCAGCTTATTAAAAGGGTTGTAAATGTATCATGTTGACCCCTTTTCTGCTCTAGGCTATTATCACAGGAAGAACCTGTGTTTTATTTTACTCCCACTCATAACTATTTTTTAAAATTCTCATTTTCAAGTACAGATGCTCCTTGACTTACAACAGGGTCACATCCTGATAAACCCATCATAAGTCAAAAATATCACAAGTCAAAAATGTATTTGATACCCCAATAAACCCATTGCAAAGTTGAAAAATTGTTAAGCCAAACCACTGAAAGCTGAGGACCATCTGTATTTATTTTATTTAATTATTGTTTTAGAGACGGTCTCGCTCTGCTGCCCAGGCTTGGGTGCAGTGGGGCAATCATAGCTCACTGCAGCTCTGAACTCCTGGGCTCAAGCGATCCTCCCGCCTCAGCTTCCTGAGTAACTGGAACTACAGGTATGTGCCACTATTTCAGAAATGGAGTCTTGCTATGTTGCCCAGGCTAGTCTCAAACTCCTGGCCTCAAGCTGTCCTCCTGCCTTGGCCTCCCAAAGTGCTGGGATTACACGTGTGAGCCACCACGCCTGGCCAAGACTTTCTATTTTGAAAGGTTATTTCAGTCTAAAAATTACTGAACTCTCTCCTGCCTGCCCCAGCTCAGCCCTGCCCCAGGCTTGGAGGCCTGTAGTGAAGTGTGTGTGTTAGGGCAGGGATAGTGGGTTTCTTCTTCCTTCCTTTTGTCTTCTCCCTTTGTCCCTATTCAGCTATGCTGCTGTCTCCAGCCCTTGTAAGCTTTGGGAAGGGTTAAGGGGTAAAAGCCAGAAAAAAGGGGCAAAGTGTTATTTCTGCAGCTGGTAATGTCATAACCTGGGGTGGGGCTCTCTGAGTGACATGTGCCCAAAAGCTGCCTCTTAGTCTCCCCTAGAACAATTTTTTTTTGTGTGAGTGCTTAGAAAAACACTTTCCCACAGGAAACCTAGTGCACCATTCTTAAATGTGGATGGTCCAGTCTCCACCTGACTGCCCCAGCTCTAATAGTGTGCCCCCTCAAGTTCCTTCTAATCCTCTCAAGAGGTCCTCTTGGATGGGGGCCCTTTCAGGCCGACACACCCTTCCAGGGTGTGCACTCATCATGCCCACTGTTCTCACCCACATAGCTCTCTGGGCCATGCAGTTAGGCGGCTCAATCCCTTTCTTTGAGACTCGCTTTAGCTGAGAACTAGGCATCCCAAGTCTTGTGCTGTCCAAACTCGGGGAGCCACATGTCAAGCCCTGAGTCTGTGAAAGCACCCACTCACTTACCTTGCAGAGCCATGGCACTCTGACAGCCCCTTTCAAGAAACCCACACTCACCAGTATTTTCTTCATCACTCCTGCCTCCTGTGGAAGAGGAGCTTCAAGGTCCCCCTCCACAAATCTTTCATGGATCAGCAGCAATCTGCCCCATGCGAAGATACTTGCCAATTTTTGTCCTCAGCCAAAATGGAGAATTAGGAAAGTCTCATTTAATATCTTCTTACCCACCCTTTGAAAGCCAAGTGCTCACAGATAGCCCTTTTAACCTCAGTTCTGACCACTGATCTCTTATTTCCCTGTATCTTTTCCACAAGAAAAAATATAGATATCTTTTGATTGAATATAATGGGGACCAGTATTAAAATGTCAGCCCCACTGTAATTGTTAGAAGTGTCTCAGAGAGAGCGCTCTTGAATGAGGTTGGCTCTATTCACACATGTTCCTTAAGCTTGCTGTCTGCCCCTCATCATGCATCCCTTTCAAGTTTACCCAAGATTGAGAAAATGAGAGCCGACAGCACCATCACCAGGTATAAAAGCTACTTCATGAAAGACCAAAGCCAGCAGGTCATCCGTGTGGTATCTATGCACTCACTGCTCACCTGTTAGTTTATATTAACACAAGGCAGCAAGTGTAGGAAACAAAAAAGTCAAAGCAAGTCACTTTCCCTACTAACATCCTAAACGGCAGTGTAGCCATTAGATGCCACTAATTACTTATGCTACAGTCACAGGTGGCACACATCTGGAGTCTGGGACTCAGGTGTGGAAGAGAGCTGAGCATTAGCCTGCAGCAAGCAATACAGTAGTAGGCAGAAATGACCATCACTTCAAATTGGCCACCAGGGAGTTAGAGAGGGAATGAATTAGCATTACCTGTTAGTGTTCGCAGTGGAGACACATTGGTAGCTGCAGCTATCAGATCTAATTGAAGGATTTGTCTAAGGCTGTTTAGGGTGGCTTATGGCTTCAGGGCTAGTAAAGTCTGTCTTGTGGGTGAAGACTGGCTGTGCATGAGCCACTACTCAGAGCCCTGGGCCTGTACCCTGTCTGCACCACCAGGGGGCCTTGAAAATACCATTAGGGTATATCAAACCCATCATCCATAGGCATTGATGGTATTTGGGACCAACTGATAGAGAAGCCTTCTTTAAATGTTTCCAGAGAATCAAGGGTCACTTGGATAAGTGACTGCTGAATATCCTGCTGGCGCATGAGTATGATCAGGCTCCTTAAACAAATAAAATCAATTTATTGAGGGCTGTATATGTACCATGAACTTAGCATTCAGTATCTCTAAGTTGTACCACCACCATTCTCTGCAAAACAAAAATAAAACCCCTATGACACAGATAAACAAACAGGCTCAGAAAGATTCACTGCTCCATGTCACCCAGCTTCTCATGGCAGAGCAGGACTAAAACCCAAGTGTGCACCAAACTTGCCCTCCGTTAGTACCACTCACCTTCACCTCAAGTAAATGTCCCCTCTTTAATTCCCACACCCTGTGGGTGTCCTTGGCTAACTGCCACCTGTGACTGCATTCATCTCCTGAGCTCTCTCCAAAGATGGTTCCGCAAACGCAGCAGACAGCTGTGGGCAAGCAGGCCATCTAAGTGACACCAGCAATCCCCACTGCCTACCACTGTTACTAATATTTAGATATGTTCTAGTCAACACCAACACATTTGGTGCTTTTACACACAAACTAACCCTGTCTCCTCCAAGCCAAACGACTCCATGGTAGAGCAGGCATCGAGGACGATGTGCTTCTTTCTGGAGCTTCCTACCCACATACTCTATGTTAAAAAAAAAAAACCTTTTTCCATTTTATTGTTACAGAGTCAAATAAAAATGTTGCATATTACTATCCAGCACTTGATGTAACTGACTCTCCATCTTTAATTCCAATTCCCTAATCCATATTACCACCATGGACAAATATATCTCAAGATGTGTAAGAAATGACTAACTGAAAAATATTAGACACAGAAGCTAAAACTGATGCAAACTCATTTTTCAAGTAAAACTAAACATAAGCATCCAGATTAAAAAGCACTACTATAGAAAAACTTGTCAAGGAATTATATCAGAGACAATTATTCTGATAACTCTATGCCTTTTTATTCAGTTATTTCAGAAAATATTTGATCATTTGTTTCAAAATGTACATTTAAAAAATCCATACAAAACTGTAATTTGTTTTAAAACCAGACAGAAAACAGTGGAAAAATGATTTTGAAAAAAAGTTCACCAAAAGTAAAAAGACACCCCTCCCCCCAACCCTTTTACATGAAAGCATAAATACGGCAGGTACAAATTTTCCTTGAGTTCCTTGTTGTAATTTGGTCCATAACATGAACAAGCTAAAGTAGAAAAACACAGAGACAATCTGTCCACATTTGCATTATGAGTTGCTCAGGGCACCAGCAGCCTCAGCTCATCCTTCAGATGTTTATTAAACAGAGGAACTGAAATATGAGGTTTACTGTCTCATCACGTACACACTCAAGGATACGGTGGTTCTCACTATCACAGCCAGATCCTATCAGGTGAACAGGGCCATCCACCTGCGGCTGATTCTCGGAAAAATCTCCTTCCTCTCCACGTGAACAAGCAGCTCTGGAATGCTTTTAGGCAGAGTGACACTGATGTCATGGGCATCACAACAGATCTTATTCCTGGACACTGACTTATGCCCCATCGTGAGGATGGGTTATTCCTCTTCAACAGATTTAAAAAAAAAATATATGGACTTCTAAGACAATGCTACATGTTCTACAAGAGTGCCACAGAAACCCACCCAGGACCACAAGAATGACAGCAACAAAAGGAAAGTGGCTGACATTTCTTCTGTAAGGGATGACGACTACCCCTCCCATGGGTCCCATCTCTCCCCCACTCGCAGGGAGTTGTAAGGGACAGAAAGGCCTGTGGAAGAGACCACCGGCTGGGAGAGTTATTGCACAACCCGGTAGAGTGAGAAAAAGGCAGGCAGGCAAGGGGCAGGGCAGAGGGCTGCTGCTACTAACACAAGTAACACTGAATCAGGAGCTCAAACAGGTCGGCAACAGCCAGACTAGACCACCTGTCACATGCGTTATCTGAGTTCACACTCAAGACTGGGAAGTAAGAGTAAACACCTTTCTCACAGACACTTTGGGTTAAATGGGAAGCAAAATAGATCGGAAGAGGGTTATGGTTATGTTTTTAATCTGGGATGGAGGGAGACTGGAAGAGCAGGGCTTGCTGTGTGAGGCCAGAGGCACAGGGGTATGGTCGGGGGCGGTTCTGGAAGTCTCTGAGCTTCCCTAATAGGGATGAGGCACGGGGGTCTGTGGTTGGGCCACCTCACAGGCTCCTACAGCCACCCAGCAGGCCACAAAAGAACTGACACAAGAGAGAAACCAGGAACAAAACTGAGAACACACTGGACCCTAATGCAACGGGAAGGGGAGGGTGTCAGAAATGAATGAGGCAAAACTGTCACAATCCGTGTCCCTTTCATATGTAACTGTACTGAGGTATGGTGTCCTCAGCTGCGTGTGACAAACAGCTCTAGAGCCCTGGCGGCTGGGGGCTGGCCACGCGGTACAAGTGAAGACCACAGGGCAAAGTAAGGCACTTACTATACACACACACACAGGATCTGCTTAGGACAAAAACCCTGCTGAGCAAAAGGCCGCAGGGAGGCAGCAAATCCGAATGCTTTTCTTCTTCACAGCTCTGCTAACACGGGACCTCCACACAGGAAGTGAGGCGACTCTCCCTGGGGAGGAGTGGTCTTTGTCAGCCTTTGGGGAGGTGCGGTTAACACTCGTGCCAGAAGTAGGGTGAAGAGTGAGAAACTGGTAAAGTCTCACGGGGACAACCGCAGGCTAGAGAGGGATTCCATTTAGGCTTTCAAGTCATCTGACAATGACCTAATGCTCCAGTAATCCCCGCAGCCCTCTCCTGCGACAAGGCCTGCGCTCAGAAAGCCACAGGTGGGAGGAAGAAGGACGGGGTCGTCCTGACGCGCAGGCTCTCAGCACTCTCTCCTGTGACCGAGAACAGAGCCTCAGAAGATCATGGACTGAAGCCTGTTCTCCTGTGACACTGAGGCCCAGTTATGTCCAGACTCCCGCAGTCCCTCTCACAGGAGGAAAACCTGACTGTGGAGGCTGAAGCACATGAAGGAAGCCCAAATCCAGGCCGTTCCCAGCCACTTCTAATTAAAACCTCCACGGAACACAACTTTTCTGTCAGGAGGGGATGTGCTCTCTGACCCAGCCTCTTAATTCACTGCTTAGGGAAAAAAGGTCAAGGGGTACTGAGCAAGAAGTTCCCAGAAGAAAGCCCAGAAGCACACACCTGTCCCAGGCAGTGGGGGTGTTTAGGGTGCCAGGGATTCTAGTCGTGACAAGCACCTGGGAGGGGTCCAGAGCATAGACATCTATTTCGGTTTCTCAGATGTTGGTAAGTTCTGCCTTGGGACAGGAACAGACAAGGTTCTCAGCAACCATGTAGGTCCGGTGGCCCCGGCACACGTCTGGCGAGAACTGAGTCACACGTGAGAGAGGCAGTAGCTCCCCTCCTGGCTCAGCCCGCTCCCTTTCGCCCAGAACCATCCCCTACCTTCAAGAGGAACACATGTAACCTATTAATAGTGAGGCTGTCAGAGCCTGGAAGGTAAAAATAGCTTTCCCATCACCGAAGCTCCAAGGAGGGGAGCCAGCGGCACGGGATTCCCCCGTTCGGCAGGGCAGCCTTCCTCTCCTGCCACTGCCACCTGTGGGACTCCCCACACGCACTGGCCAGTCAGGAATGTCGCGAGGCCGCAGGTGCTGAGGTAGGTTACCTCTCTTCTGCTCTTGGAAAATGGTGCTGAGCCGGCCTCTCAAACTCACAAGAATATGGCAAGGCCTTCGCAATCGGCTTGGCACTTTGGGGACAGGAGACCATGCATAAAACAGAAGAAAGTAGCCAAAGTCACCAAAATTAGAACGAGCGAACCCAATAGGCTCACAGTCTGAAGTGGAAAAATTTCAGCTCTGGCAACATGGTTCACGTCAACCTGCCAAAGACTTGGCTCTGCTCTGAAATAAATGTCCCAGGGAGGCTGGCTGGTAGGTGACAAAGGACGCCTAACTACCCTTTAGCCCCCTCTCAAAATATCCCTGAAGCCCAGGCTGGTGAGATGCCAGCCTTACTCATGGTCTCAGGGGTTTTTTTTTGTTCTGTTTTGTTTTTTTACACAGAACAAACCCTGAACACACCCTTGTCCACTGGGAAGCAGAGCCAGCCTAAGCCCACCCCAGACACTGGGTTGGTGGGACCGTACCCAAGGCACAATACACCGGCAGCACTGAAACTGGCAGACTTCAGGGAGATGAAGCCATGTTGTTGATGGCACCCAGGTGTCCTGGGACAGAGCCATGAAAACCTACACACATGAGAAGGGACGCTGCTTGAGGTCAAGACGTCAGAGGCTTTGCTCACCATCTCCCCCGTGCCTGGCACACGGCAAGCACGTGGTACGTATCTGTGGGAGGCACGCCACTCAGCTCTAAACCTGGGCTCGCCGAGAGGGAGAGGCCTCCAGCAGGAAGCGGGTGAGGCCCTGCCAATGACACAGCAGAGAGGGGACCCAGGCTAATGGGGGAGGAAGGTGGGCTTAGTAGGCTGCTGGCTGGATACTCCCTCCATTAGCAGTTCCCAGGCAGGGCAGGGAGTATGACCTCAATTTCAGCCTGTGTCAGGGCTGTGTGACTGAACTGGCTGAGCGGTTTGGTTCCTGATCTGCTCTGCTGTGTTGATGACAAGCTACAAGCTACCCTTTTACCAAAGTTCTGCCGTGCGGCCTAGACAAGTGTCAGAGAAGGAAAGGGAGGGATGAGAGAAACTCATAGTTTCACGAACACTGTCCCACCTCTCTAAGGGAAATCAAAAGAAGCCCAGAGTAGTTCTTTCCATTTCTGCAACCTTACCTTGGACACAGAGATGGCCTACAATGGTGTTAGGAAGCAAATCCCTCAGTTACTGGAGAGTTAACATTTATCTACGACATAAGTGACTTGGAGAAGGGCAGTTGCTTTGATGAAAAGACCCATTTCCCCCTTTTTGGATAAAAATCCAAGGTTTGGTTTCTACTTGACGTCAGAAAGAGGACCAGTACACCAATGACACTAGCATTCCCGTGCCCACCGAGAACTGCTCCCCTTTGCCTCAGCTCAGAGTTCCGAGGTTCTTAATTAGGACCTTTTAAAGTCGACCGCCCCTTCTGGAAGTCCTTTCAAGGCACCATAAGGACTCGGAGGCCTTGTCTTCGGGGGGAAGGGAGAGGAAGGCTTGTGTGAGGGAGGGGGGCAAAAAGACTCCCGGACACAGGACTGACCTGGAGTCAATCCTGGCATCATGCCTTCCAAAATGCTAGAAGTGTGCTCGACAAATCTCATCAAATGACAACAATTCCAAAGAACACTCAGCTAGTGAGGCCAGAGTTGAGAATAGCCCAGGTGACGCCCGCCAGGACACCAGGGGACCATCACGGGGCTGGAGCCCCTGGGGCTTAGTGTTTCCGCAGCTAGAGACGAAGCCAAGGCAGCGAGCTTGGCCCAACAGGGCGGCCGGCTCTGAGCCCAGGACCAGCGTCTGTCTGGCAGGTTTGTGCACTGCTGTTTGGTTTGGTTTGGTTTTAAATGCTGGTGAACGGCTGAAAAAGCAACTGCAGCTGGGGCTGCTGAGGAAAGGCTTAGGTCGACTTCTCCGTCGTTTCTGCCGCCATTACCTTTTTGGAAGAGCTGCAGCTCACACGCTTTGCTCTTGCTCCCCACGGCGGGAAGACTCGTCCTCCTTCAGCGCTTCCCCCACGGAGCAGCAGCGGGCTGGTCGCCAGTCCTCGCCCAGCCATGGTAAGTCACGAGACCCAACGGAGTTAACACCATCCTGCTGGATTGAGTCGTCAGGTCCCAAAGCCAAATGCCTTGGCGTTTACAGCCGGCAGCGGCTGCTGAGCCTCGCAATGGGACGTGCAGAACTGGAGTCACGGATCTCGTCAGTTAATCAGCACCAAGGAGATTACGACCCGGGAGGGCCGGGTGCTCCTCTTCCCGTCCCTCCACAAGGGGACACCAAGGGGCCTGCTTCTGGGCCCTGGTTGGAGGCTCCTTGGCACGAGGCTTCCAGACGGACAGGTCCCGGGGACTGACAGACAGGACTGCAATCTCAGCTCCCTCTCATTGTAAAAATCAGACACAGAACAATTGCACGA
Organism: Lepilemur ruficaudatus; assembly: GCA_963574885.1. NCBI lineage: Eukaryota > Metazoa > Chordata > Mammalia > Primates > Lepilemuridae > Lepilemur > Lepilemur ruficaudatus. The sequence continues at coordinate 48,885 of CAUYRT010066491.1, forward strand.
TCAGGTGAAATGAGAAAGTAGCAGCCATGAAGGAAGAGAAAGAAGAGGCGAAGAGAAAGACAGCCTTGAGAACCTGGGCTACTAGAAGGCCCAGCACAGGGCAGGGGTGAAGACGCGAGGTGGCCTGAGGGAGGGAAAGAGAAAGAGTTTTGGCTTTATTGAGAATGGTGTATGGACGAAGAAGAGAAAGCCAGGGAGTAAGAAGGAGAAACCCCTCGCTGAGAGATGGGTCTCTGCCGTCGAGACGGAGCACCAGGAGCAGGAGGGCGGAGGCAGGGAGGGGCCCGGGCACCTCGCCCCCTGCTGCACCCCCACCAAGAGGATTCCTGTTCTCAGCACTTTGGCCTTAAGGAGACTTGAGTTTCTTAGTCCGTGGGGAGGTTCCATTCTCTGCCTTCACCACTCCATTTTCATGGTAACCTGGGAGGTGGAGAAACAAACACGCGTGGCATTTCTGCTGAGACTGCAGCAGCAGCAGCGGGGAGGTGAGGCAGGCAGGCCTGCTGCTGCACGGGACAAGCCAGGGGGACACTGGGCCACAGTTCCCACAGCAAAGGAAAGCCAGCAGGCAGCTCCCAGGCAGTTCCTGCTTTCCCCAGTGTCCTGGACAAGTGGCCCTGTTTGAGGTGCTTGGGCTCTGTCCTTTAGCAGGAGGGGCCTGGGGACAACACACAGGAAAACTGAGAAGCAGGCAGAGGCCTGCCCGCCTGGGGCCTGAGGCTAGGGCTATACCCTGGCTGAGCTCACTCAGAGCTGCCAGTATCCCCAGTTCCTCTTGGGCCCCTGCAGGGTGCCAGCCCATTTCCGTAACTCCCAGGAACGGTGGCAACAGAAGGGACGGGCTACAAGAGGCTGTAGGGACAAGGCCTTACTCAGATGCCTAACACTCATTTGGCAGAAAAATTGTGCTCTCTTTCCATTGTTGTTAAAAATACCTCCGCGTGCTTTCTCAAAGTCAAAGAGGGACATGTGGCTGCAGCCTCATGCCCCGTACCTCCCCCGCCAGCCAGGCCCAACTCCTCGTCACACCCAGCTGCGCACGTGTCTGATTCAGACGCACATGAGCCCTTGCCAAGCAGGTGGCTGCCTGGAGGAAGGCAGGTGAGTCAAAAGACAGAGCCTGGTGCAGACAGGCCTGCAGGCGGGACAGACAGCGCAGGGCTGGCAGTGCCCAGGCACTTGGTGGGGGCAGGTGTGTGCAGGGGCCAGAGGAGAAGTGGGCGTCCCACCCTGCTGCCACCTAGCCCTGCGGCACCGTGAGTCATTCCTGAAGACAGAGAAGCCAGCAGGCTGGGAGGCAGGGGCAGGCTGGGATATGGAGCAAAGGGCAGGTGAGGACAGAGCTGCTGTGCTCTGTGCACGGAGAAAGGGCAGCAGCAGCAGCAGCAGCAGAACTTGGCCGGGGTCCAGAAGCCACCCTGAGGACATGTTTCCCGCCAGAGCTCCCCACCCAGCCACCGCCCTGCCTCACAGTGGCCAGGGCTCCCAGCAGAGTTAGAGCCAGTCCCGCCCACAATCTGTCCCTGGCCCACACTCAGCCACGTGCCAGTCAGGGAGCCAGGAGCCCCAGGCCCAGGAAGGAGCGGGGAAGGAGGAGCCCGCAGGACTGGTCTGGGGAGCACCGAAGGAGCCAGGGCCTGGCTCCTCCCCACCCATCCCAGACAGACCTCAGCTGGCTCTGCTCTCTGCCGAGGGCCCTGGCACTCACCACATTCCCTCTTGATGAGCCTGGCTGGTAGTCTGGGGGCAGCTGGGCCTCTCCGCTTGGCGCTTTGCTCGTTCCAGTATTCCCGCCAGTGCCGCAGCTGGGAGTGGATGAAGCGCCACATGAGCCAGGCCTGGGCAGCACACACCAGCAGCAGCACGCACAGCCTGTGGGGTGGGGGCAGGGAGGTGGGCGTGAGGACGGGCTCACAGCCTTGGGGCGGGGGACCAGGGCCAGGGACCCGGCCACTCCTGTGGCCCATCACCTTGGGCCTCACCGCCACCATCACCAGGAAGAGTGTGAGCTTCAGTCAGCCTCTAGCTCTAGCACACTTCAGGTGTGGGGACGTGACGGGCCAGGGAGATGCGAAGGAAGTGGCGACAGGCGTGCGTCTAGCTCCGCATCACGCTACTCCCACGCCTAGGGAGAGGTCGGCGGCTGTGTCTCCACAGCACAGAACAAAGCTGAGGTGAGCCCCACAGATACTGGGGGAATTCAAATGAACTAAATTATGATGTGGCTGAAATAATTCCTTGAGAGTGGCTTCTCACCTAGCATGTCACTTAAGAGCAGAACAACCCCAGACAAATCACCCTCCTGGGCCTGCGGGCTCATAGAATCACCACGGCTTCCTCACTGTCTTCCTCACCAGAGCAGAGGCCACTGGCCAGGCCTCTGAAAACATGATTTTAAAAAGCCCACGTGTGGCTGTAATGATCCACTGAGGCACTCGACGTGACACCTCGGTGTGCCACGAAGCACTGGACGAATATAAAGGAATTCGCACTTGGACGAGCCCCGGACTGTAGTCTGAGCACACCAGGGCCAGAAGTGAAGACGGTTTTGAAGGAAGAAGGCTGGTACCTCTTCTCTCCTCAGGCCTCGTGTTCAGGTTTCCAGCCAAACATCAACACACGGGAGACTCAAGGGCCTGCCACCTCCTGACCTTCTGCGGGAGCTGTGCCAAGTTCAGGAGGCTCCGGGCAGTGCTCAGGGAGCCCTGACTAACCACCTCGGGCTTCTGCCCAACTCACCGGCAAAGCAGAGTGTTGAAGTTCCCTTTCTCAGGGTCAAACGCCTGGTTTTCCATGCGAGCAAGTCCGAAGCCGATGGCCAGCACAGCGAGGGTGAGGATGAACAGGCGGGTGACCCCAAATACGGCAGCCCAGGCATTGAATCTGCTCAACGGCAGGAGAGAAACGTCAGCCTTTAGGGCCCTTGGAGGAACCTTCACCCACTTCAGAAGGGACCCCAAGTGGGATGAGGATTCAAGGGTGGCATAGGAGGGTGCGTGAGGGATGAGATAGCTAGAATAACATGCTCCAGGAAAAAAAAATAACCTTAGGGCGCCGCCTGCAGGTAAGCGGGGAAGCATGCACCCAGGGAGGGACCCTCCGACCCTCCAGGCCTCAAGGGAGGCCTCAGCCCAGGCCAGAGCAGGCCAGTCTCCCGCAGCCCCACTTACAGCTTCTCGTTGTTTTCATCTGCGAAGTAGAAGAGTCGAGCCATGTGGAAGAGGAACTCGGTCGAGTACTGCAGCAACAGCAAGATCAGGCCCAGGCGGCTGAGGCTGGGGGGAAAAGAGTAGGCTTACACTCCCACCAAAACGCCACGCAGGGCAGAGGCCGCTGCATCTGGGCTCAGGCTGTCTGCTGTGCCTGGGCTTGCTTTCCACTCCCACTCTCCCTGGCTGGCCTTGCATCATCCTTTAGGATGCAGTTTAACTGTCACACCCTTAAGAATTTTCCTAATATGACCCGCTGGCCTTTTACCTGTCCTGTCTGGGTCAGGTGCCCCTGCCTGCTCCCATACTGAATCTGGCTTAGGCTCTTCGCAGCGCTTAGCACCTGGCACTCATCACCTAGGCTGGAACCAAGCACAGAAAAGTGCTCATGGCAAGTCTTCTGAGCTTTAAATATAGAAGTATGACATGTTCCTGCTGTCTGACTGTTCACTATGCAAGTCTGCAGAGACAAGAGGAACATGCAGGAGCAGGAAGCACTCCCTTCTATGCAGTCCTGCTTGTACTCTCTCCCCTGGTCCTCATCACACTCTGATAGGGTGACAGTGCAGTCTGACTTCTTTAGACTCATTCTGCACGTGACATGAGCATCCCACACAAGGGCAGAACTGGCACCACTACGCAGCCTTCAGCCCTCAAAGACCCATGTAGGACTGATGCTGCTATAGGCCTCCAGACACGGGGAGCAGAGCTGAGCATTCCCTCCCTTCCTGCCACTATTAATCCGAGTCAGTCACTCTCCTAGGACGCCTGCTGTGAGAACCTAGGAGACAAGTGCCACCGGATCTCTAGGCACTTTAGCAAAAAGTTATATATAGCAAGTGCTCAAAATGCCAGCCAAGAGAAAGTAAAGTACAAGGTGCTCCCCTACACCACATGGATAAAGCTCAGGAAAAGTCCGAGTTATCAATGACATAGCTCATTCGTCAATATGATTCTTTTCATGACAGAGATTCTCAAGGCCAAACACTATAGCAACTCTTTCCACTTCTAGAACAACCAAGAAGCGAATTACTCTCCATTTCATTATAAACCAAAGGGAAGGGAATTCTAGAGTCACAAGCTCTAGCAGCATCTGCCACAACCGTGAGGCAGGACGCAGTGTGGGGATGCTTGCAACCCGCAAAGCCGTAATTCAAAGGCCAACATCCATCGGCAGTCTTCTCTGGCTCTCTCTTGGGTTAAAGAAGTCACCCTTCTGGCTTCTAACAGCAGGTGATACACACCTGCTTACCACATTAAACTGTCCTTACCTAGGTCTGTAACTGTCTCGCCCACTAGGCTGTGAATAAACCACTGAAGGTAAAGGAATCGTCCATTATCCATCTCTGTTTTCCCAAGTCTTAGCATGGTACTCGGCACACACAGGGTGCCCAATAAATGTCTGCTAATTAAATGACTGTGTGCATATAGCTGCTCGGACATAAAAGAGCAAGGAAATCTGGCTGTCTCCAGGTCTCACTCACTTTAAGAGGTATGCTCCAGCGATGTGCAGCAGGTACAGGCAGATATACTGGAGCTGGCGGGGGATTTCCTCCTGGAAACAAGAGAAACACATGGTAAACTTGCTCATTCGCCAACCGGAGATGCGGGAACAGAGGGGACGTGCAGGGGGTGCAAGAGAAGGCCGAGCCAGCCTACCCTCCTCGGGGCTGGGCGGCTGTAACACACAGTCCCACGTCACACCATGCACCGGGCCACTGAAAATTCCAAGGGCATTCAGGTCCATTCCTGAATTTCCAGCAGCTTCAGGTCTGGTGTCAAAGGGCAAGGATTGGGTTGAGAAAGAAGAGACAGGCCCTGGGGAAGAGGGCTTTGGAAATAATTTAGAAGGAAACTATAAAAAGGTTTTTTAAAAGACTGTAGGAATGGCAAAAACCTTCTCTATCTACAAGATGAGAGTTAGATTTCTCCCAGAGCCACGTGTCTGGTGGAGGCAGCAGGCCAGAGACTGACCCTGGTGGCCTGCTCTCACAGGGTCGACGTGGCTTTTACTCGACACCCCGCAACACGTTCCCATCACAACCCGACACTCGGTGCTTCCAGAGGAAAGGGAGGGGAGGAACCATCGGGAAAAGCAGGAGGGGAGTGGAGACGAATGGCCTCCCGGAGTGGGAAGGAGAAGTGAGCACTCACCTTCCGTACCTTCTGGAAGTACAGCTCAGGCAGCGCGTGCAGCCAGTAGGCCAGCTGGCACAGGTAGAAAAACTTCACCTGGAAGCTGGAGACAGGGGGCGAGTCACACAGGCAGGATAGAGAAAAATGCCAAGCACAGGAGGGAAAGACGCGGGCCACTGTGTGTGTGACGAGCTGGTCCAGGAGTGCAGGAGTGAGCCCAGCGATCACCTACCCTGAGCCCGGGGACCCTGGCCTGTGCCCTTGTTCTACATATAAGACCAGTTGAAGGGACATAGAAAGTCCATGGATAGAAACAAAAATGGCTAAAAGAGTGCAGAGAAGGACTTCTCCAACCTCGAGGAGGGAGCTGGTTACAGAGCACCATCGACAGAGATGGCAGCCACAGAATATGCTAAACAATGAGTGGCTCTACGTAGCCAGGGGACAATCTAACTCAAGGCAACAGCCTTTGCTTTTGTCGCTCTTAAAGGTCTTAGAAAGGCAAAGGGTGGCCTCCTGAGGGAGATGGGCCCAGGTGTCACCCTCCTGACAGCATCAAGAGAGGCAGGGGATGCTGCCTCTGACAGGGCATCGGCCATGGCTGGCCGGAGGGAAGATGTGTGTGAACGTGAGCGGGTTGCCAAGAAGGTACAAAGCCCCGAGAACTTTATGGAGATGTTCTGCTTTTCTGTCTCTCTCACCCAATTTAGGGACCTCTGTGGCAGAAGTTAGTACAGATGACATTTCATCTGGGGCTTCTCCAGTCAAACATGCTGGGAGGAAGTGGCTCCCAGACCAGTCTACCGTGCACGACACCTTGCCCCAGTGGGCTCAGGTAACAATCCGGTCATCATGCCAGCTAGCCCACCGTGTTATGGCCACATTCTGGGACAGGAAGACAGTGGGCCAGCTTGTTCCTCCCTGGGGACTGAGTCCTGAGAGTACTCACGGGAGGTACACATGCGGGTAGTCTTCCCAGAGGCTTCTCGGGTTTGTTAAGTATCCTTCCTATAGGAGGGAAGAAGAGAGACCACTCAGAGACATGGACATGACACCCACAGGGGCCCTGGAACTGGTCCGGGGTCAGGGACACACCCAGCCCAGCCCCCACCTGCTAGAAAGAGAAAGGAACAGAAAATGTGAAAATGAAGGACCACCCTGCGTGGGACCCCCTGGTACTTGGCTAGTTTCTTTATTGTAGAGTCATGTTGGAGTAGGAAGAGCCATGCTCTGGGGTCAGAAGACCTGTGTCTGAAGATGAGTCCAACACTTAGTAGGTGCATTCTCTGAGCACGGCAGTCAGTCTCCCTAAGCTTCAGTTGGCTCATCTATAAAATGAGGATAAAAATACCTACCGTCACAGAGTTACTGCTAGAAATAAATGTGACAGTTTATGTGGCAGTGTCTAGAACTGTGCCTGGCATGCAGGCACTCCGGAAATGCTTGTAGGATATATAAGCAAATAGACTCTAGAATCATCACCCACTGGGAAAATGAAAGGCTCAGTTTGGCTTTTCACATTACCATGAATAAAAGGAATCGCAGGGCCTCACAGGCCTCACTGTGCACCTGGACTCTGACACCCATCACACTACATCATTATTGCCAGTTGCCTCCATTTCTCTGCAGTTCCTTCCCGCTAGCATCTTGTCCTGCCCTGCCTTAGATCTCTAGTGTCTAGTGCAGCGCCTAGTACAGGGTGAGGGATATACCCTAAAAACCCTCCCATCACAAAATATCTAGAAATGCCAGATGCAATCCAACAAATATTATTTTAAATGCAAAGCTAGCTCACAATAGAAAAGGGAACCACCCTGGGGCCCAAAGGGATAGAAGCTCAAAGCCAGAGCAGTAAGGTGACACCGTAGCAGCCCAGAAGGCGCTACTCCTAGAGCCAGGGTTTTTGTGCCCTTGTGGGAACAGAAGATGATGCTTTGGGTGGTGGAACCTGAGACCTTGTATAAAATCAGGACCCTTGAAAGGCTGCAGTCTCGGAGAAAGGGTAGACCAGAAAGTATTTGCTGACCAACACAGGAGAATGAAGATGTCTGCTCAGCCTGGGCACAGGATGAAAACAAAATCGTTTACCCTAAAAATCGGCAACCTCAGGTTCACCCGGAGTTTGGAGTTCAACTATATACCACCCGCGTGGTCCAGGAACCAGCAAGCTAAGAAATTAGTATTAGTAGTGTTGTGGGCCAGTGACACCCTAGGGACATATCCTCTTCCAGATGTATAGGTTTCCCACAGATAAAACTGTGCTAAAGATGAATTTATGATCCAAGATTACAAGACACAGGAAGACACAATCCACCACAAGCAAGATCAGCTGACACTACAAGAGTCTAATAAAAGGTTGGTTGAATGAAGGAATGAAGGATAAATGCTTTAGGCACTTCTCTCTTCTGAAGAAAGGGCTCTTATTTGTCACTCGGAGAAGGCAGAGGTTAGATTAGTATGACCTCATTTTAAGAAACAGGGAAATGAAGGAATTGACAGGAAAGATTTCCTGAAAGGAGATGGTTTTCCAGTAGCACAGCTGAAATCTGAGCAGGGCCACCAATCTCCTGGTCCAATAACTTCAGGCCAGGTTGCTTCAGTAAATTCAAAAATCAATTGCAGCGGTGGCTTTGATGAAAAGGCTGAGAACCTCACGTGGCCACGCCGCGATTAAGGGCAGGGGTTCTGCAGTGCTCAGGAGAAGAAGAAGGCCAACACATCTTGGTGAGAAGCAGTCTAGCTTATTGTCTACTGGATCTTTCAGTTTTATTTCCAAGTGAGAGCTGATCTATCCACCTTAGAGTCACTAAATGAACTCTGATATATCAGTATGCATTTTGGGTAGAGTCCACAGCCCAAATCCCATAACTCTGGGCTTCCATCAGCACAATGATCTAACTGATGGGTTCAATCAGACACAGCATAGTCATGGAAACTTAGACTGGAAGGAAAAGGTGTCAACTTCAAACCCATATGGCCTCATTTCTAGTCTCACTAGCGCTGCCCTCCTCCCTTGGTCTCACAGAGATCAAGGCGTGCAGGTGGAAGATGCCGGCGGGGCCGTGGTGGTAGCATGAGCTCCTCCAAACACACTATCTCCGCCTTTCCCCAGCCACTCGCACGCCTGCCTCCACCGGATCTCTGGCTCTAGGCTACCTCATTCCAGGGAAGTCAGAGAGGTGAGAACGTCTCTTCCCAGAGGAAGCAGCAACGTAGTTAGCACAAAAAAATGGTACTTCTGGGACCGAGGTGGGAGAGGAATTTCTGCCAAAAAAAAAAAAAAAAGGCCAAGAGAAGCAGTATCAAGAAACATTGAAAGCCCAGATAATCTTGTGATTTTAAACAGGAACAGTCCTCGGTTTGGCCTCTTTACTTACGAGACAAAGAGGTCAGAACTTGGAAGCCAGTAAGCAAAGCAAACTCCCCAGAAAAATGCTGCCTGCTTGCGAATGTCTAGTCCACTGGGACTGGGGGAGGTGGGGGTGGAGGGGGAGAGCGGGGGAGCCAGAGGAAAAGTGACTCACTGCCCTGAGAACAGCCTTTTCCAGACCTCTGTCCAGGCAGCTGTCTTCGGGCAGATAGGGGCTGGGGCACCCTGAGCTCAGGCACGCAAAGCCCCTGGGTTCACAGGGGGCTGAGTGTGGCCCAGGGAGCACCTGTAACCCGCCCCAAATCCCATCCACCGGCAGGCCTCGGCAGATGGTGTGGAGGAGCTTTTGAAATCCTTTGTTCTCTTCTGATTCTGCAAATCGACCCACGAGCTCAGCAAGGCCTCCACAAGCTGAAAACATCCCTCCTCTTTCCCTAGCAGCCTTCCTTTCTGGTGCATGAACAAAGAGAACCACAAAACCAGCAGAATTCAGATATAACACAGCCAGCTGCTACCTAGATTCAGACACACCTTATATCATCTGTCCATCAAAAACAACCATGCACTAAAAATCTGCTCTAAAGCAACTAGTCTGTTGGTAGAAACCAGTCCTCATACAAGGACCAGCATTAAAGACCGTTCATCTATTGTGTTCTCACTGAGGAGTGGATTTTAGGTTTCAAAATATGAAGTCAGACATCTCAAGTCAGACAGAGGAGACAAAATGCCTGCCCACCCTGCTGTCTCCAGTGGAGTTTTTTTTCTTCCTAAACAATGAATAGTAGATCAAAGATAGATTAAAAGTTGGAAGTTGACATTCTTACAAAACTATTGGCTGGTCCAGTCACAATCCTCCCATCACTCTACCTGTGTGTCTACAGAGAGGAATATCCGAATAAAGCACCAAAATAAAACTGGTATTTCTGGTGGGAGGGATTTGGGGTAGATGTTTGCTTTTTTTTTTTTTTTTAACTTCTCTGTACTGCTAGCTTTTTAGAAAATGATCATCTATGATGTTTATAAAAATAATTCATTACTTAAAAAACTGTTGAAGGCTGAAGAAAGAAGATGCATTTGCAGTTCATTCATTCATTCTCACAGCAAATATTTAGTGAGCACTTAGTACATGCCAGGCACTGTCCTAGGGATACAGCAGTGAGCATGGTGCCTGCTAGCTAGCAGCTCAGGGTCTCCTGGGAGAGACACAGAGCATACGCACACGAACAGGAAACACACCAGTAATGGGTGCAGTGCAGAAAATACAAATGGGGGCATTCTCTGAGGAGGTGACATATAGGTGGAGACTTGGATGGCAAGAAGGAACTGGCCAGCCATAGGATGTCAGGGGATGGAGCACCTGAGCAGAGGAACCACCAATGCAAAGCCCAGGAGGCAGGAACAGCCGGGAGTATTAGAGGAGCAGAGGTAGGAACAGGGGCTGCAGCCAGCGAGGTGAGATAGCAAGGCTGGCAGGGCCCAGACAGCGAGCGAGGAGGAAAAAAATGATTTCGGCTATTAAGCCAGGAAATGTGTGATTTTATTTATGTTTTAAAAAGCTCCATCTGGCTGAGCAGAAAATGGACTGGGGTGGGAGGGTGCAAGAGTGGAAACAGCCTCCTTCTGGAAAAAAGATATTCAGTGGCCCAAGGAAGAGATGCTGTTGGCTTGGACTACAGGTCAGGGTTTCTCAGCCTTGGCACTATGGACACCTGGGGCCAGATCATGTTTTCTTGTAGGGGTTGTCCTATGCATTATAGGACATTTAGTAGCATCCCCAGCCACTACACACTAGATGACAGCAGCATAGTGCCAAATGTCCCCTGGGGGGCAAGATCTCCCCAGGTGGAGGGCCACTGGGCTAGGGGACGTAGCACGGGCGGAAAGCAGCAGGCAGACGCTCAATGTGTTTCGGAGGCAGAGCTGCCAGGACTCGCTGATGAATGGACTGTTGGGGGAGAGAAATAGGAATCACGAAACATTTGCATCATAACAGAAAAATATGATTTTTTAAAAAAAAATCTGCTATTTTTATTCCTTTTACAGAATTCCCTCTCTTTTTCTCCATCCACTTTCCTCCCAGGCAGAACGGTTCAGCTGGAGGTGAGGACGAAGAGTTAAATGATGTGATCAGAGCTGATGTGATGGAGCTTCCGGGGTGCCCTGGTCTCTGTATCCTGTGCGTATGTTGAGTGTGGAACTGGCTCTCCCGAGTGAAAGACTATTTCGTGCTTCCCGACAAAGGCCCACGTGATCCAGCCAATTCGCACCATCACCGTCAAGTCCTCAAAGGACTAGAGCAGGGAAGACGGAGCAGTTCGCATTTCCCACCCTGGAAGGGGTGTTCAGTCACTCGGCTCTGGCTCCGAGTCTGGTCGCCATGTGTCACAGCTGGGGTGGAATGTCTGGGGGCGAGGGTGAAAGGGTAAGAGTGATTCAGAGATGAGGCAATGCTTCGCCTGCAAGCTCATTCAGATGTCGCTGGCATCCTGAGGCCAGTCTGCCTCAGAGCAGCTTAGGTCTCCCGAGGTGGGAAGGAGCCCGAGATCAAGGGTTGGGAGAGGCCTGAAACCCAGACGTACAGAGTCGGTGGGTGTGCGCCTCGCAGTGGCAGGGGCAGTATTCACACTGTGCAAGTCTGCCCCCCGGGACGGTGTAGCAAGGTCGTCCTGTTTGAGAGGACAGAAGTCTAGGACCCTCGTTTTAAATTCCTCGTGTCCTGCTTAGGAAAACTGTTCTGCAATAAAATAATAACAGGAATAAAAGCAACACCCAAAAGGACACGCTGACCCCTGCTTTGAGAATATGAACTCAACGTTCAGCTCTGGAGACAGGCAGTTCCTCATGATGAGAGAACCCATCACTGTCACTGAGCGAAGACGAAGGAGGTGAGGGAGGGGTCTGTGGAGGGCAGAGAAGGGAATCTCAAAGAGGTCACGGGGTTGCCGAATACTCCAAGCCCGGGGCCTCGATTTCTCCCGGGACCAGGCTACAGAAGAGCAGTGCTCCAGGTGGGGGGTGGGTGCTAATTAAACACTTCCTAGCACTACAGGCAGGGTCTTGTTACAGCAAACCCCAAAGGACTGTCCACATTCCTTTGTGCAAAGTAATTTTGCTGTATCAAAGGTGTCCTGACATAAGGGTCCTATTGTGTAGAAAGGGGAGGTAGATAAATCATCCGGTCCTGCCATTTGTTGGAACGGCAGTGACTCTCACAGGATTCGATGCGCGGACAGGGCACGGCCGGCCTTGTTTATGGAAGGCTAAAGCAGTCAAACAGAACGTGCGCTGGATTGGAACCAGAGCCTCCAAGTCCAGGCTACCCTTGCTACCTCAAAACCATGTGACCATGGGACACACTGCAAAACTTGAGCTTGGAACTCTTTAATCTATAACATGGGTAACAGAATGAATGGAACATTTTTCATATGGTATAGTAATTGTAGAGAGGACTTGTAAAACAATACAGTGTCATGTAGATACAGGGCATCGTTATTGCAGTATCACCCAGTAATTATGACAAGTGTTTACTGTTGGACAAGACGACTCTCTCTAGCTATAAAACGGCATCTATACCATTTGGCCTCTCACTGCAATACCATAAGGAAACAAAAATAGTCCCAGTTCTAAGAAACTGAAGGTTCTAAGAAACTTGCTCCTTGCTCTTTTTTCTCCCCCCGCTAAGCCTTTCCCAGTCATTTTATCCGCAATCCAAGAGAGACCTACCTCTCGGCCTGGGCTCCCCTACCCCCTCAGCAGCCGGGAAGCTCACTCACCGTCACCACCACGTAGAAGCACCAAATCACTGAGCTGAGATGAAAGACGACCAGCTGTCCAGATTCATTGAACTTGCTGTGTTTGACCTTGGAGAGATGAAGCCGTTTGCTGATTTTCTAAAGAACAGAAAAAAACCCCTTCTGTTAATGTATGAATATGTCTATGTTGGGCAGATTTCAAGCTACTGTTTTCTCCCCACAAAAGGGCTGAACATCATTAGAAGGTTGAAGCCAGCCATAATCAAAGTTATTTAATGTATGCCGACTGTGTGCATATAGAACTTAGTTTAAGGCAAGCATTTTGAAAAAGCGGCAAGATGAATATCTTCAGCTTATGTATAAAGAAAACAGCCCCCAATCATGCTGTGTGTGACAGACGCATAAGGACGTTGTCTCGTCATATTTCCAACAGTTTTTTCCTCATGCAATACGTCCTACTGTCCCATGTGCTGTTTAGAGAAGGCTGAGGGGACAGCAACTACAGTGTGGTGACGGAAGTCCAGTCAACAGGACCAACCAGGGGACAAAAACTAGAGCCAAACGGACTCAGGGCTGCAGTTTCCTCCAAGGCAAGGTCCTCCACCCAAGGCATCTCTCCACTTTTGGATTTCAGAATCCAGATGGGTCACTTACATCTAAAATGTACTCCTGAACCACAGCGTGCAAGATGATGGTAATGAAGATGTAGAACAAGATTGTGACCAGGTCCTTCGGGCCGTAGTGGTAGTGCACGGTCTCACCATCTGTGGAGGCAATCAGAGTCCCGTCAGTATCCCTGGGGTGTGGGGAGCAGAAGACGCCATCACATGCTACCAATTTGCTGTAGCCCCACATGTAGAAGAAGGTTTCTGCCCCAGAATCCTGTCCAACCTCTGGTCCTCTTCCTCGGGAAGTACCAACAGGGAGGCTGAGGAGAAGCTGGCACACCACCATACCATGACGACAGTGCGTCTCCCGAGTCTGGGCAGGACAGCACAGTGGTTAGAAGCCAGGGGTCGGAGATAATCAGTCTCCATCACTGGCTCCATCGCTCCCCTACTGTGTGACTGTGGATAAGTGACTAACTTCTCTGAGCCTCAATTTCCTCCCCTGTAAAACGGGACTCTAGTTACACTTCACTGAGGAGGCGCAGCGTGGGGGTTAAGAGTGTGGACCCAGAAGCTGGACTGCCTGCATTTGTATCACAGCTCTGTCTTTTACTTCCTATGTGACCATGGGGCATCTCTATGTGTGACCTCTCTGTGCCTCAGTTTCCTCATCCGAGTTCCTGTATCGTAGGGTTATTGTGAAAATTAGATGAATTAATAAACATAAAATGCTTAGAACAGAGTCTGGCACATAGTAAGTATTTGCTATGATTTTTGTTGTTGGGCTATTGTGAGGATTAAATGAGATAATTTGCTTATCCCAGTACCTATAACTTTACAGTAAGCATGCAAGAAATGGTAGTGTATTGCAAGACTATTTAATATTACAGTAATAAATTAGACAGAATCGAAGATACAGAAATCTCACGACCCTCTATTGCTGCTGTCTTCGTCTCCATGAACAGAGGGGAGCCTGCGCCCCGTTCCGGTTAGCAGGCGGCAGGGCTGCAGGAGCCTGGCAGACGCCTGCCTGGGCCTGGGCTGCTCTGCGAATCCACCCCTCCCCCGAGGCACGCTGGCTGCCTTGCCAGCTGTGCTGCACTCGTCCTGAGTCACACACGCGTGAGTCATCTCTTTGCCGGAATGCATTTACCAGAAGGTAGGCCAGGGGTGGTTTGTTTCAGGGTGGCCAGGGAACACAGTGCAGCTGACTGGGTCACTCTGGGAGTCACCCCTCACCTCAGCCTCCCTGGACCAGGAGACTGTGAGTGTGGGTGGTGGTGAGGGGGATAGGAGGAGGTGGCGAGGACAGAGAGAACATGAACTTTGAAACCAGACAGACTTTCCTTTTTCCTCTCCCTCCTCCTTTGCACAAAGACCTACTCTGTGAGAGGCCCTCGGCTAACTGTTGAAACAGGGAGATAAAAGACCTGCCCCTGGCTGCAAAGCACACAGCACAGCAGGGAGACGAACAAACAGACTAGCATTACACCACAGACAGGCACGAGCCCAAAGAGGTGAGCACAGCGAGCCAGCAGATGGAGCCTGACTCTGGCTGTGCAGGAGGTGTGGGGTGACGGGTCGGGGTGAACAGGCTGGTGTTGGAACCAGGGAGAGGCAGGGCAGTCAGGGGCATCCCGGGCAGAAGCAGGCAGCATCTGCAAAGGATGCAGGGAACGGGGCTGGGGTGCCAGGGTTGGCCGGGCAGGTAGTTGTGGCAAGTGGCAGGTGAGGCTGCTGCTGATGACCTTGTGAGCCACGTGGAAGGGTGTGGACTTTATCCTGAAGGCAATGTGGAAACATCGAAGAACTCAAATTAAACAGGAAAATGATGAAATCTATGCTTTGGAAAGTTGACTCTGGCAACAGTGGACGCACCTAGAGGTGAGGACACCAGTCAGGAAGCCGGCCCTGCGAGCCAGGTGAGGAACCACCGAGCCTGCACTGAGGCAGGAACTGATAACCCCGTCGACAGACTCACCCGGACCCACCAAAGGGCTGGGGTCGGGAGGAGGAGACAGGAAGGTGAGGAGAAGGACGCAGGACCCAGCCTGTGACTCTTCTCTACCACCTGGGAAGCTGGGATACTTTCCCTGCTTTCTTCGTAAAGGAGGATCAAAGGAGACTAATTAGATGGTAGCATATTTTCAAACTATAAAATAACTAAACACTGCACAAAGTTTCATCATCAAGACCATCATCATTAGGCAAAATGGGATTTGGACTCAACCAAACAAGCACAGTCCAAGAATCAGTGAAATAATACCTGTCAAGACTTTATCCATTTTAAAGCCCTTTGAAGGCCACTTGCCATTTTTCACCCCAGATACTGTGGGGTCCCAAGAGATGTGACCACAGCCTTAACTCCTTCTTGAAATGAGAATGAATGTGTGAGTAAATCCATTTTGGTTCCTTCGCTGTTGAGTGCAGCAGGCACGCGTGTTCAGCAGCCAACAAACCACGTGCAGGGTTCTGTGCTGGGGCTGGGGAGATGGCCGTGAGCCATGTGGGCACAGCCCCGGCCTGCCTGGAGCTCAGCAGGTCCACATCAAATCCTCATCTACTTAAAACCAGTGGCCAAAGAATAACAGCTCAACAACAAAAAACAAACAACCTAATTTAAAAAATGGGCAAAGGTCTTGAATGGACATTTCTCCAAAGAAGAAATCAAATGGCCAATAAGCACATGGAAAGATGCTAATCATGAGGCAGATGCAAATCAAAACCACAATGACATATCTCCTCACAACCATTAGGGATGGCTACAATTAAAGAAAAAAGAAAACCCAGAAAATAACAACGGTTACAGAGGATGTGGAGAAACCGGACCCTTTGTGCATTGTTGGTGGGAATGTAAAATGGTACAGCCACTATATAAAACAGTATGCTGGTGCCTCAAAAACTTAAAAATGGAATTACCATATAATCCAGCCATTCCACCTCTGGTATATACTCAAAAGAATTGAAAGCAGGATCTCAGGGAAATATCTGTACATCCACAATTGCAGCAGCACTATTCACAACAGCCAAAAGGTGGAAGCAGCCCAGTGTACACAGACCGTTGAATAAACAAACCAAATGTGGTCTGTACACACAATGCAATATCATTCAGCCTTAAAAGGAAGAAAACTCCGACATATGCTACAACAGGAACCTTGATGAGGACATTACGCTAAGTGAAATGAGTCAGTCGCAAAAAGAAATATGTCAAATGATTCCACTTACATGAGTTACCTAGAGCAGTCAAATGTATAGAGACAGAAAGTGGAAGGGTGGTTGCCAGGGGCTGGGATTGGGGGAAAGGGAGAATTGCTGTTTAATGGGTACTAAGTTTTCAGTTTTGCAGGATGGAAAAAGTATAGCAGGTTGGTTGTACAATAATGTGAATGTACTTAACACTACTGAACTATACACTTCCAATGGCTGAGATGATATATCTTACATTATGTGTATTTTACCACAATTTTAAAAGCAACAACAAAAACCCAGCACCCGGATGTGACAATGCTCTGAAGTGGACCGAGGCTGGGTGGGGAGCGGGGAGGCTGGGGGCTTACAGAGGCAGGAGGTCAGGAAGGGACTTACAGGTCACAGCAAGACATGTGCAATGTGTCCTAAAGGCAGTGAAAGCTACGGGAGGACTTTGGTCACGTGTTTATAAAGATCTATCTTCCTGCCTCGTGGAGAAGGGGTTAGAGGGGCCAGGGTGGAAGCCGGGAGAGCAGTCAGGCGGTGCTGTGGGTGTTCCAGGTGAGGGGTGGTGGTGGGTGCCCTGCCCCAGGACGGTGGCAAAGGGGAGAAGACAAATGCAGTGGGTGGATTCGGGTGAGAGAATCAGAAGACCCAGGACTGGCTGCGGGCATGATTCTCAGGTTCCTTCTGTAATCTAATCTGTGTTCTGTAGCCCTCCTTCAGAGTTTCGGCATTCTTCAACATGCATTATCTTGTTTGATCCCTGTAAACATCTCATGAGATAAGCAAGGAAAGTGGATGAGGAAACAGAGTTCAGAGAGCTAAGCGATAGGGTCCATTTCTGTGGTTTCCCAGTTTCTGGGGCCCCAGCCTGGCCACCAAATGCCACCTTGAGGTCAACAGCACTCCCCATCCCACCCCGTCACAGCTTCATCACTGGTGACACGCCACTCTTTTGATCTCTTTCTCCCATAATCGTAATGAACATCATCGTATGCAAATACTCAAAAGCTATACTCCGATTTACACAAATTCTCTCTATTGCTTTCCTCTTCATCTGCTATCTTCCTACTCTGGATCACAGTAGGCACGGAAGTTGGCGTGGCCCTTTCTGTTTTCCATAGAGCTATACACGTCTGTGTTCTTCTAGGCATCTATAAACAAAAATCACTGATGCTTTCGGTTTTTTTTCTTTTTAAACTGTTGGTTGCTCACCAATTCTTATAAAAACCCTCTCACTGCCCAAGTTAGAGTTCCTACTCCTTACAGATCATGCCTGTCTTGCATGGACCCTCAAAAAGAACAGCAATAGTTTGGCAATAATCTATTACAATTGTTTAGAAGCCTAAGTGCAGCATGTCTCTGGGCTGTTAGACCAGAGGTGACTCACACAGCGAGTCACAGCAAAATGCCTACAGGGACCAGGTGGGTAACACACGTGAGCCCAGGGGTCCAGGTGCTTTAAGATACATCCTGTCAATGCAGAATTAAGCAGGTAATTCTTCACTTCCACAAGGAAATATGCTTTCAATTGCACACTGCCCTCGTGGTCTACTTTTCACATCTCCACTCTGAGACAGAAACAATTTCAAGAAATATCCATTTTCCTTTTAACCTTATTAGAGGAAATAAAACAGTTAAAACTGGGATAAACAGTGAGTGACAAGGAGCTTCAGTGTCAGGGACACACTAGAGGTAAGAAAAAACTGTGGAAAACTCCAGACTGTGCGTGTCCCATAGGGTTGAGGGAGGGAGTGGGGAAGCTGCTCCTTAGCCACTGTGGCCCCAGGAGAGGTGCAGCCCAGTGTGGCAAGATGCCCTGTATTTCAAAAGCAAAGAGAGAAAGAAATCTTTACACGAAATCATCTGATTCTAAAATGTGGGTGACTAATTCAAAATTTGTAAAAACCCTGTGTGGGCCAACACCAAAGCGGCCAAAGAAAATACAAGTGCAGGCCAACTCTGACCACGGGCCACCAGTTTGCAACCTCCAACCTACATGACCCCTGACACCTTTCCAACACCAATATTCTAGAAGTCTTCTTCCGATACAGCCACGTGGAGCACGTCCACGTGCTCTAGTGTAGGAATGATTCTATCTTTGGAAGAAAGCACCTTCAATAATGACCTTCCCAGTATAGACGGGCTATCCCACCTCCCATCAAAAGTAACCCTTGCTTTGCTTATCTGCGATCACAGTTTAAAAAGAGACCTGGAAAAAAAAAAATAAAACGAAGCCCGGAATAATCAGTAAGAGCATTGGTTGTTTTGACAACCTCGGTTAGCAGCTGTCTGTTTTGGGGAGTCACATTCTCCTTGACCTCTGTTTTGTTTCCTATGACTAATAGATATTTTCCTGTTTCCTTTTGATGTCACCTGTAAGCAGCTTCTCCTGTCTGCTTTTGCATTTTCCAACCTTGTCCGGATACTACCGTGCAGTCTCTGACCTCCTCTGCATGACCCAAGCCGGTGTCCACTGGTAGGTACTGCCATCCCATCTGCTCTGAGGACTCGTCAGAGTTTGGTGCATCTGCCCATGAGGCTTCCTCCTTTGTCCAAAAAACTTGCTGTTTAAAGAGCATCACTGTACTCCTTGGATCCTTCTTTCCTCCCCAGTTTCTTTCCTAATTCCTGCAAATCTGGATTTGCAAAATTTACTTC
Organism: Lepilemur ruficaudatus; assembly: GCA_963574885.1. Classification (NCBI taxonomy): domain Eukaryota; kingdom Metazoa; phylum Chordata; class Mammalia; order Primates; family Lepilemuridae; genus Lepilemur; species Lepilemur ruficaudatus. Next base: position 67,813 of record CAUYRT010066491.1, read on the forward strand.
TATCAGTTTCTGTGCTTACAGCCAACTCTGTTTTCACATTATTTTGATGCTTTTACACTATACATAAATCCAGAACTTAGACATGAAAAAACCAGAATAAACAAAATCAAGAGGCAAATGATCACCTCGGGGAAAATATTTATGATTCAGATCAGAGACAAAGAGCTAACCTTGCTAATATATAAAAAGCTCCTAGAATTTGAAGATTAAAAAGGTTTTTAAAAATTCTGCAGAAAAATGGGCAAAGGCTATAAACAGACAATTCACAGAAAAAAGAAACACAGATGGCCCTTATACATTTAAAAAGATGCTCAGCTTTTCACAGAAGAAAAATGCAAATTAAAACTATACTGAAATACCATTTTATACCAATCAGATTGGCAAAAATCCAAGGCTTGACAATATACTCCTGCTGAGGCTGTGTAGGGAAACAGACTTTCTCTTACATGAGCTGCAAAATGGCACCATCTCTTTGGAGGGCAATCTGGCAATTTCTATTGAGATTACAAATGCACCAACCCTTTGATGCAGCAATTCTACTTCCAGGAATTTATCCTGTAGCTAGTACCTACCACTATCAAAATAACATGTGTACAAGGTTACGCACTACAGCGCTGTTTTTCCAGAGTAAACTAATGGAAACAACCCAAGCTGTTTTCATCTATAGGCAACTGGTAAATAAACTGTCGTTATAATACACCAGGGTTACTCAACATGTGGCCAAGGACCAGCAGCATCAGCATCACCTGTGAGCTTGGAAATGTACATTCCTGAGCCCTACCCAGGCCTACTAGATCAGACACTTGGAGTAGCGGACCCAGGAATGCGGTAACAACACCTCCAGATGATTCTGACCCTGCTAAAATTTTAAAAGCACTGGTGTAAACAATGGAGCTGCTTAAAAACATTAGTAAGAAATGAAATCAAGCAAGGGTAAAACTAATCAGGAAACTCAGGAATGAGAATAGCAGTACCTTTGAGGGGGGCATTGATGGGAGGAGCTCGGGGAAGCCGGGGTGCTGTACCTTGATCCGGGCTCTGGCTGCACAAGTGTGCACATACGTAAAAATTTACCAATGTGTGCACTTGACTGCATGTGTTATACCTCAATACAGTATCTGAAAAAATGATGCCTTCTACATATTGATATGAAGTAATGTCCAGGATAGATTATTTAGTGGAAAAGAGGCAAGGTACAGAAGAGAACATACAGCATTTCATCTCTTATATAAGAAAGGGAGGGAAAGAAAAATTTGTACTTGTATTTGCAGAAAGCAACACTGGAAGGGCAAGTAAGAAATTCCAAAAGGGGGCAGGGTGCGGTGCAGTGGCTCACGCCTGTAATCCTAGCACTCTGGGAGGCCGAGGCAGGAGGATCGCTCAAGGTCAGGAGTTCAAAACCAGTCTGAGCAAGAACAAGACCCCATCTCTACTAAAAATAGAAAGAAATTCATTGGCCAACTAAAAA